>JAWHQI010000927.1:0-160929 GCA_033032865.1 Dactylorhiza incarnata
CCTCGGGTCAGCATCCCGGAGGCCGAGGACGTGGTCGAGGCCGTGGATTTCAGGGTGACGATCGGAGGCACTGCAGAGAGCAGGCTTATGCCTTAGATTTGGCCAGGCCCAGGGACCCGGCAAGGGTCATCGCAGGTATTTGTCGCATTTAATTTTTAAATAATTAATGTTTTGAAAGTTTCAGCTTTACCTTAGCTTTGAACCAATCGTCAAACCCTTCAGGTTTAGTTTCCATTTTCGGCAAACCTGCTTTTGCCTTGTTCGATACGGGTGCCTCGCACTCGTTCGTCTCGGCCAAGTTTATCGAAGACCTAGACCAAGTCAAGCACCTCAAAAGCGACTATAGGAGAGTGAGATTTCCGGACGGATCAGAGGTCTTAAACAAATTTAGCATGCCTAATAAGTCTGGAGATTGGGGGAAGACTGTTCGAAGTCCCGGCAACTGTTCTGAAGATGAGGGATTACGACCTGATCCTGGGCATGAGTTGGTTGTATGAGAACCGGGCAAGGATTGACTGCCCGGCAAGGCGGATCGTGCTAGATCATAAAGACGGGGTTGTGGCGTTCGAAGGTACTCAACTTACCTCTCGTCTCTTTTTATCGTCCATTCAGGCCGTTAAGGCCCACCTGCAGGGAGACGAGGTTTACCAGGTGCTCTTCGAGGCGACTGAAGTCAAGGACTCAGTGCCTAGTATCCCGGTAGTTCGAGATTTTGCGGATGTCTTTCCGGAGAAGCTTCTTGGGCTACCACCGCACCGCGAGAAGGATTTTCAGATTCAGCTGGTGCCAGGGGCCAAGCCGGTGTCCAAAGCTCCTTATCGGATGGCCCCGAAGGAGTTGGTAGAGTTTCGGAGCCAGCTGCAGGAGCTGGTGGAAGCCGGGGTTCGTTAGGCCGAGTTCCTCACCTTGGGGAGCTCCGGTGTTATTTGTGAAGAAGAAGGATGGGACGCTCCGACTGTGCATCGATTACAGAGCTCTGAATAGGCTGACGGTGCGGAACACGTACCCTCTGCCAAGGATAGACGAGCTCTTTGACCAGCTAGAGGGAGCCCACTGCTTCTCGAAGCTGGATTTGAGATCGGGATATTATCAGCTAAGGATCCAAGAGGAGGACATCCCGAAGACGGCTTTCAGCAGCCGGTATGGATTGTACGAGTTCACGGTGATGCCGTTCGGGCTCACAAATGCACCTTCAGCATTTATGAGCTTGATGAATCGGGTGTTTGAGCCTTACCTCGACATCTTTGTCATAGTGTTCATCGACGACATCCTCATCTACTCGAGGACGGAGGAGGAGCATGCGCAGCATTTGGCACTAACCTTGGGGAGGCTGCGGGAGCATCGGTTATATGCTAAGTTCAGTAAATGCCAGTTCTGGTTGAAGGAGGTGGCCTTCCTGGGCCACATCATCAGTGGAGCAGGCTTGGCAGTAGATCCAGCAAAGGTTCAGGCAGTACGGGACTGGCCGCCGCTGAAGACGGCCACCGACGTAAGAAGTTTCTTGGGACTTGCCGGCTACTACCGGAAGTTCGTTCAGGGATTCTCTCAGATAGCCCTCCCGCTTACCGCTCTGACAAGAAAGGATGCTGTATTTTCTTGGACGCCGCAGTGCGAGACAGCTTTCCAGGAGCTGAAGGGTCGGCTCACTTCAGCTCCCATCCTTGCCCTTCCGTCGGGGAAGGAAGGATTTCAAGTGTATACGGATGCATCTTATCAGGGGATGGGTGCCGTTCTGATGCAGAACGGGCATGTGATAGCTTATGCCTCCCGCCAGTTGAAGGACCACGAGCGGAACTACCCAGTGCATGATTTGGAGATGGGAGCAGTCGTATTCGCTCTTAAGATCTGGCGACACTACCTCTATGGTGTCCACTGCGACATATTCTCAGATCACAAAAATCTGAAGTATGTAGATACGCAGAAGGAGTTGAATATCCGACAAAGGCGATGGGTGGAGTTCCTATCAGATTACCAGTATACGATGCATTACCACCCAGGGAAGGCAAACGTAGTAGCAGACGCTCTGAGCAGGAGAGCTACCACATCAGGAGCAGAGCCTAAGCTGATGGCCATGGAGTTGGTGCGAATGTTCGAAGATATGCAGATCTCCCTGGTATCGGAAGACGATCCGGAGCTGTACAAGGAGTACCTAGCGGCGATTGGTGCCACATATGACATTCGAGACCGCATCAGGGAAGGGCAGAGGCAGGATGCCAAGCTGGAGCCGATATTCAGAGCCTTGGAGGAAGGCTCAGCTGGAGATTATTCGATGAAGGACGGCCTGTTGAGTTTTAGAGGTCGGGTGTATGTGCCGGCAGGAGATCAGATCCGGGAAGATATTATGGCAGAGGCTCACTGCAGTAAGTATTCAGTGCACCCGGGCATTACCAAGATGACGGCAGATCTGAAGAAGACCATATACTGGCCGGGTATGAAGAGGGATATCATTTATTTTGTGACCCACTGCGAGACCTGCCAGCTTGTGAAGGCGGAGTGTCGGAACCCCGCAGGATTATTGCAGCCACTCCCAGTGCCGGAGTGGAAGTTCGACGATATAGCGATGGATTTTATTCATGGTCTTCCCCGATCTCGTACGGGGAATGACTCGATTTGGGTGATTGTCGACAGGCTGACGAAGGTGGCTAGATTCATTCCGATCAGGAAGGATGATTCAGTCAGAGTTTTGGTTCGAAAGTTTGTGGAGCAGTTTATCCGTTATCATGGTGTGCCAAGGACGATAGTTTCCGACCGAGATGGACGATTTACGTCAAGGGAGTGGAGAGCGGTGCAGGCCTATCTAGGCACCCGGTTGACCTTCAGTACAGCTTTCCACCCCCAGACAGACGGGCAAACGGAGCGCACCAATCGGACCTTGGAGGATCTTTTGCGTCTTTGCATTCTAGACCGTGGGGAGCCTTGGGAGAGACTGTTGCCGTTGGTCGAGTTCTCTTATAACAACAGTCACCAGGCTAGCATAGGCAGAGCACCTTACGAGGCATTATATGGACGGAGGTGCAGGACACCGTTATCTTGGATTCAGGATGAGGACCCCAAGGCTCTTGGCTCAGAGTTCGTGGAGGACACGGAGGCCCAGGTGAGGTTGATTCGAGATAGGATGCTGGAGGCCCAGAGCAGGCAGGCCAAGTATTACGATGCGCGTCATCGTATGGTGGAGTTCCAGGTGGGAGACCGGGTTTTCTTGAAGATACGTCCGATGCATGGAGTCTCGAGGGTTCGCGGCCGGAAGAAGCTCAGTCCAAGGTTTATGGGACCCTATAGGATCCTGGAGCGGATCGGCCCCTTGGCTTACAGACTGGAGCTACCGCCGGATTTGGAGGGACTGCATGACGTATTCCACGTCTCTTCACTTAGGAAGGCTTTACTTCGGCCTGAGCAGCAGGTGTCTACTTCTGAGGGGCCAGTAGCTACAGATCGATCGATTCACTTGGAGCCGGTTCGGATAGACGACACAGAGCTACGAGTCTTGCGGCGCAAGAAGGTCCCACTGGTCAAGGTCCTGTGGAGGAATCATGGACAGGAAGAACATACTTGGGAGCCACTGGACTTGATGCAGCAAAAATATCCGCAGCTTTTTACGACAGGTACAACTTACTTTTTCTAGGATGTTACAGCTTTTCCTCTAGTAGAAACCCCATAGGCTTGTCTGAATTTCGGGGACGAAATTTTTATTTTTATGTATTGGGATTTGTAACATCCCCCAAACTGCTAGACCCCTAAGTTGGTTTTGTCATGACTGGGTCATGACAAAACCATAGGAAGAACCTTTTTGAACCTAAGAGCTTAGGAAAGGAGGAGGAAGCCACCTTGGTCTGCAAATAGCAATTCCCATCTTCCAAGCTTGGGATTGGAATTTAGGGCTTCATCCTAACCCTTGGACCCCACCATAGTGTCCCTAACCCTTTAGAGGTCCCCTTAGGGTACCTTGGGCCCATTGAAGTCAACCTAAGAGGCCAATTTGACCAAAGTCAACATAAACCCTCAAATTGGTCAAAGTAGCCCATTTAGAGCCAATCAACCCTCACCATGTCAAATTGATCACACTCCTAGGTTTATAATACCATTATAGACCTAATGGACCCAAAAGCCCCATCATGGGACCCCCAGGGGTGCAAATTGACCAAAATGCCCTTTTTAGGTCAAAATGACCTTTCTTCTCAAAGTACCCCAATTGACCTCCACCACATTAAATTGACCTCACCCCTAGGGCTATCATGTCATAGGGGAGCTAGTGGACCAAAAAGCCCCATGACCAAGTCAACCCTAGGGCTCAATTTGACCAAAGTCAAATTAGCCTATTTTGGTCAAATCACCTTAGATTGGGTCAACCAAGAACCATATGACCAAATTGACTCCACCATCAGTTCCTAAACTTAATTTAGAACCTATTGAACCCAAAAGCCCCATCCTAGGGTTCCCCAATTGACCAATTTGGCCAAAAGTCAAAATTGCCCAATTTAGGTCAAAATGCTCAAACCTAACCCAATCTCTTTGGGCTAGCTCAATTGGATGGTCAACCAGCCCATGTGGACCCTCATTAAACTCAGGAGAGAGGGTAGAAACCGACCATGGTGGTTAGGAGAGAGAAAATGGGAGTTTCACCATTTTTGGAAGAGAGAGAAGAAGCCATTCATGGCCATTAAGAGGTTTCACCTCTTGGCTCCCCCAATTGATGCCTCCATTCAACTCCTCAGCCAGCTGGGAGAAGTTTCCATCAGTTACACAAGGGAATTAAGGCAGGGGAGATGGAGAGGGGCCGGCCATGGAAGAAACCGAGGAAGCCATTAATGGCCATGGAGCTTAAAGCCATCACCACCCCCAATCGAACCCCCCTTCACCTTCAGTGACCTGAGAGGAGAGAAACCCCCTAGTTACCTGGAGATTTCGTGCACTGTAGGAGGGAATTGGCATGGCTTCTCAACCGGCGGCAGCTCCCATGGTGTACTCAAGGTTGACTCGACGGCAAGCCCTCCAGCAGGTCCCGTTCTCCTCCCTGAACTCTAAGGGTTAGATCCAAATCGACGGCGGCTCGAATCGTGGTCAATCGGCCGTGAATCGAGTCGGCCAATCCTCCCGTTGATCGGGTTGGGTATCCTTCTACAGATCACGATTCCGGCCACCTCCGGCCGATCAAACACCGCTCATCGCCGGCCCCCACCTCAACGGAGGTGGTGGTGGCGTTGGTCGGCCGGGGCGGCGCTCAGGTGGCCGGGAAATCATCGCTCAAGGTGGCCCAGGCGTGGTAAATCTCAGCCGCTGACTCATTGGGGACGATGACCCAGCGCCCTCCGATCTGCTTTAGGATTCGTGCTCATTTAATTCAATCCTTATTAAATCTGTGATTAAAATGCAGCCCCTATTTAAATCTGGGAAAAATACTTAGAGGCCGAATCATGAAAAGTGGTCAACATAGAAAATGTAGCCCTTTGGGTCTAGTTTCATACAAAATATAAATCACTCAATTTGGAGTCCTGGTTAGGGCTCAGCACTCATTCTAGTGGAGGCTGTCTTTAGGGCTAATCAGAACTCATTTTTGATGCCCACCCCATTATATAACTCCAAATGACTTGATTTTTGGGGTGTAGTCTAGTCTTGTGCATACCTAGCTCATGTCCAAAGATCACAAGGATTGGTGAAGTTTTCTTCTTAATTTTTGGGAAAGACCAATAATCCTAGTTTAACCTAATTAGGTGTCCTAAACACCTCAAAACCCTTCCAAACTTGGATGGGTGGTCCTAAGGGGTATGTATAGGCCCTGGTTAAAATATCATGATTTATGGAGTTGTTTTGGTAGGGTATTCCACTAAAATAGCCTTAGGCTCCCTAGGTTTGGGCAAAACTTTGGGTGAGTGCCCCCACCTTTCCACAAGGTCTTTTGGCTCCATATTTGGGGTGCACCTCACCCTCCCCCATGCCAACCTATGGTTCAAGTTTGGAGGCCATTGGGGGAGTTTTGCCCTAGTAAATCAAAAAGGGGCAAAATTGCTATTTGCACCCCAAATAGGTGCCCATTGGAATTCCACTCCTCACCAATTATTGGTAGGATCTTAGGTGGTCTTCCACTGACCTATGGTCAGTATAGTGAGTAGTATGGACTTGGGCAAGGTAGGGAGACCTTTGAGTCTAGTTTCTCTTAAAGGTTATGTTTAGGGTAAAGGTAAACCTAAGCTAGTTTTGGGGTGTGGAGGGGTTTCCTCCCATTGATTGTTGGGGTAATTTTGGTCACTGCCTTGGGAGGTAGGAGGCACCCCAAGGAGCCACTTTGGGTGGGTTAGGACCTATTGTGCCCATAAATCCTAATGGTTGAGTTTATGGTACCCTCTTAGGGTTTGTGAAGGAGGTAGGAGTAAATGCCCATGGGGAGAAGTGTAATAGACCTCTCTGAGTCCTAAGAGTGGTATAATCCCCTCCCAAGAGGTTTGAGTGGATGTGGAGATGTTTAGGTCCTAACCCTAGGCTAAACCCTTAAGGGGTGCAAATAGGGGTCAATGAAGGGAGTAGGGTCAAACCCTAGTGGTTTGACCTAAAGTTTTGGTGGGTAGGTCTTAGTGACCAGAGAAGACTCCCTTGTGAATTTGAAGAGGTTTGGAGTTGTCTAACCTAGGTAATAAATCCTTGGGTAGATTTGTAAATAATTGGAATTTGGAGATATAGGAAGAAGTAGCACTTAGGGAATCATCATCTTCTGTCACCCACTTGTTTTTGAGGTTATAAATCTCTGGAGTTCCTACTAGAGCTATTGGAGAAGGTTAGACCCTAACCCTAGGCTAAACCCTAAAGGGGTGCAATTAGAGGTTAATGAAGGAAGAGGGGTCAAACCACAGTGGCTTGACTTGAAATTTTGGGTAGATGGCCTTAGTGACCAGAGAATGCTACTGTAGGAGTTTGGAGGGATGTGGAGTTGCCAATCATAAGTAATAAACCCTAGGGTAGATTTGTAATTATTTAGGGTTTGAGGTTTTAGGGAGAAATAGTATTTATCAATTTACCATCTTCTGTCATAATCATGGTTTTAATGTCATATATCTCTGGAAGAATTTGTTAGATCATGAGTTAACCCTTGGAGGTCCAAATTGTAATATTCCTCATTGTTTACAATTTTTGGGTTGGTTAAATTTATGATGATAAATTACTGTAATTGCATGTAACTTTGCTGGATGTCTTTTCATAACAATATATAACCTCTGTAATTTTCTCATAATTTATAGATCAATATTTTTGGTACCTCTAGTTCATTTTGAAAGAAATTGCAAATATATCCTTGGATGGAATTACAAACATACCCTCTGAATAGCATGGTCAAACTTTGTAGGATTAAATATTTTATTAATAAGCACCACTGTGTTAATTTGCACAAGGATTGGAGTTCATATGAGGGTACCTCCTTTGGAAATTATTGGAAATAATTGTGTTTTGGAATTTCTAAAAATAATAAATCTTGCTGGTTTTCCCTAAAACTTTATCTCTACTGTTTATTAGGTACCCTTGGTTTATGAGTAAATTGGAGTGGGCATAGGAGGTCAGAAAAATATACTTGTAGTTCAAACCTTAGTTATGTGGCCATTTGGAAAATTATTTAAAATACAATTATTAATGGAAAATTATGAAACCCTAGATTTGATCTGAAGTAGGTAGTATGGGTCCCCAGTAAATCCCTTGGGTCAAGAAGTTGGATATTTAGTGTACCTCTCTTCATGAGCATCAAAACGTTAAGGGTGGTCTGCGTTTAGCAATTTGACAACTTTGGGGTTAGAGGTCAATCTGGTAGTCTTGGGTCTGAAGTGATGAAGGTTGGGTGGTAGCCTTGTATTATGTATGGGTCTCTAGAGAAGTTGGGGTTTGGTAAGTCTTAGGGTGGTGGGGTGCCACCCTCGGCTAGGTCGTCCGGGAATTGACGAAAGATCGTCTTTTCTTGTTAGCGTCTTTGAGCACCTGAGTTTCTAAGGCAGGAAAGTCACTCTGAGGGAGTGCATATGGAAGTCTAGCCGGTTTAGTCCGGTGGTCTTTTGTTTCTGAGGTAGTTATTGGTGACGGGCGGGTTAGCCCGGGGAGCTTGTAGCTCGGTATTGTTGGAAGATAATTTGCATGTGCATAAGGTGGTGGGTCCTTCGTGTTGGCGGTCATTGCACCGACGTTAACACTTGGGCTCGGCAAGTGTGGTATTTACACTTAGCCATAAAAGTCTGGCGGTCCAGTCAGTATGAGTACGCAGACGCTCCGCGGGTTTTGTGGAGGCGTACGATAGGTCTAGGTCAGGTAGTGCATATACCAACCTAGAGGTGGGCGAGGCCCAACCCACCGCTTCCGTTTGCCACTACGGGAGTATCCTGAGGAGTCTAGCTCGCTCCAAAAAGAGGGAACTAAAGGTCTATGCGCATAGAGTCGTAGTGGGTGAGTTGCACTTGTTTGATCACCGCATAATCACATACTTGCATGACATAGCATAATCATTGCATTCAACCCCTGACACCTATCGTATAAATTGGTATGGGACTTTTTATACGATAGGCCCTGCTAAACGACCCCTTGGTCTATAGGTTTGTATGGGCACTCCTATAAATCAATGGTTAATATTATAATATTTAGATTGTTTCTACATTTACTCATTACTGCTTTACCTTTACTTTACCCTGCTGTTTCTATTTTGTTTCATTTATATATATATATCGCCTGTGTAGAGTAGATATTACCTTGTCACCTGCATTTGTTCCTACCCCTTGTTTGTCCTCCGCTTCCTCCTTTCCATCCGGTGCCTAGGAGCCCTGGGGGGAGGGGTGGGGAATTGGCTGAGTCTTTATGACTGACGGTCGGTGGACCTTATCATTTTAGGAGACCGCGGCGACGGAGCAGCACCAGAGGCCGGTGCAAATGAAGGCGGGGCAGTCTAGCTCAGGAGCTCAGATGACAGGATCCGTGAGTGTTGGTTTAGTTATTTTGCTTCCGCGAGTGAATCATGTAGTGAGGATCTGATGTATTGGGCAAGGCCCTAGTCATCTTGTTTTCCTTTCTTTCAGTTATGGTTGTGGACATCTTTTGATGATTTATTTGCATATGTGATGTGGACATGTTTTGCTTGCTTTCTTCATGTTAGCTTACTTTTCTTGTGATCGATTTGGCCGGCAGGATCGGCGTTTTGTAGTGACGACCTTCCCGAGCGAAGGTGACACCACAAAACGGCGGTTCTGGGCCTAAGACCCGGTGGTTTTTGCAAAAAAAAAATAGGGTCTTACAAGTGGTATCAGAGCAAACATCGATCCAAGGAAAAGAAGTCCACAAACCCTGGGCCACCCCGCGCGAGCTTAGTTTGCGGACAAACTAGCAGCGGAAGCAATGGTGTGCCCATAAGGGAAATCACATGTAAAAGTCCACTTATAACTGAAATTTTTTTCTTCCCTTTAGCTAAGTCCCTTATAAGTGCAATCTTTCTTGTGTAGCCGGCAACGGAACCTTCACCGCAGCATGGAGTCCCGCCGACTCCGAACGTCGTTCCACCACCACCGGCTCCGACTCCGTTCCAGCAGACGGAGTTGGGGCAGACTCTGACTGCCATCTTGGAGACATTCAGAGCACAGCAGGCACCGGCTCCTCAGCAAAACCCTGGGGCCAACTGGCTGAGCATCTTTCGGGGTCTCTCCCCACCAGCATTCATCGGGACGGAGACTGTTGTGAGGACCGAAGAATGGGTAGACATCATGGAGGAGATGTTGTCAGGAATCCAGTGCCCGGCAGACATGGAGGTGCCACTGGTGGTTTCATGCCTGGAATCCCATGCTAAGAGGTGGTGGAAGAGGTTCCTGGCTACATCGTACCCAGGATTAGAGGCAGCAGATGTTGCTTGGGATGATTTCAAAGCGGCGTTGTTGGAGCATTTTGTGCCGCAGTCGGCAAGAGATGACTTGGAAGATAGATTTCTGCAGTTGCGGCAGGGGAGTAGATCAGTGCTGGAGTACCATCAGGAGTTCACCCACCTGTCCCGGTTTGCGGTATCCTACCAACTGGACGATGCGGGATATGCTAAGAGATTCTATAAGGGCCTCCGGGACGAGTTGAGGCAGGCCCTCCTTTTTGTCTCCGACGGTTGTATGTCCAGGATTCTGGAGATGGCGAAGAAGCTGGAAGGAGACCAGCAAGTTGTTCGTGGGAGGAAGAGACCCATGGAGGACCAGGGAAGAAATGGCAGGAGAGATCAGCCGAGAAACAGAGACGCTGGAGAAGGAAGGACGGAGGTCCGACCCCGTCAGGGGGAGAGGCAGGAACAAAGGGAGCCGGTAGTTTTGACTCCTCAGCCTCTGCAGATGAGGGAAATGCCAAGGATTGGAGGAGGTGGGCAACCTCCGGAATGCTACCACTGCCACCAGGTCGGCCACATCAAGAGGAACTGCCCCCAGAGGAATGCTCTTCCAGCACCTCAGGCAGCACCTCGGGGTCAGCATCCCGGAGGCCGAGGACGTGGTCGAGGCCGTGGATTTCAGGGTGACGATCGGAGGCACTGCAGAGAGCAGGCTTATGCCTTAGATTTGGCCAGGCCCAGGGACCCGGCAAGGGTCATCGCAGGTATTTGTCGCTTTTAAATTTTTAAATAATTAATGTTTTGAAAGTTTCAGCTTTACCTTAGCTTTGAACCAATCGTCAAACCCTTCAGGTTTAGTTTCCATTTTCGGCAAACCTGCTTTTGCCTTGTTCGATACGGGTGCCTCGCACTCGTTCGTCTCGGCCAAGTTTATCGAAGACCTAGACCAAGTCAAGCACCTCAAAAGCGACTATAGGAGAGTGAGATTTCCGGACGGATCAGAGGTCTTAACAAATTTAGCATGCCTAATAAGTCTGGAGATTGGGGGAAGACTGTTCGAAGTCCCGGCAACTGTTCTGAAGATGAGGGATTACGACCTGATCCTGGGCATGAGTTGGTTGTATGAGAACCGGGCAAGGATTGACTGCCCGGCAAGGCGGATCGTGCTAGAGCATAAAGACGGGGTTGTGGCGTTCGAAGGTACTCAACTTACCTCTCGTCTCTTTTTATCGTCCATTCAGGCCGTTAAGGCCCACCTGCAGGGAGACGAGGTTTACCAGGTGCTCTTCGAGGCGACTGAAGTCAAGGACTCAGTGCCTAGTATCCCGGTAGTTCGAGATTTTGCGGATGTCTTTCCGGAGAAGCTTCCTGGGCTACCACCGCACCGCGAGAAGGATTTTCAGATTCAGCTGGTGCCAGGGGCCAAGCCGGTGTCCAAAGCTCCTTATCGGATGGCCCCGAAGGAGTTGGTAGAGTTTCGGAGCCAGCTGCAGGAGCTGGTGGAAGCCGGGTTCGTTAGGCCGAGTTCCTCACCTTGGGGAGCTCCGGTGTTATTTGTGAAGAAGAAGGATGGGACGCTCCGACTGTGCATCGATTACAGAGCTCTGAATAGGCTGACGGTGCGGAACACGTACCCTCTGCCAAGGATAGACGAGCTCTTTGACCAGCTAGAGGGAGCCCACTGCTTCTCGAAGCTGGATTTGAGATCGGGATATTATCAGCTAAGGATCCAAGAGGAGGACATCCCGAAGACGGCTTTCAGCAGCCGGTATGGATTGTACGAGTTCACGGTGATGCCGTTCGGGCTCACAAATGCACCTTCAGCATTTATGAGCTTGATGAATCGGGTGTTTGAGCCTTACCTCGACATCTTTGTCATAGTGTTCATCGACGACATCCTCATCTACTCGAGGACGGAGGAGGAGCATGCGCAGCATTTGGCACTAACCTTGGGGAGGCTGCGGGAGCATCGGTTATATGCTAAGTTCAGTAAATGCCAGTTCTGGTTGAAGGAGGTGGCCTTCCTGGGCCACATCATCAGTGGAGCAGGCTTGGCAGTAGATCCAGCAAAGGTTCAGGCAGTACGGGACTGGCCGCCGCTGAAGACGGCCACCGACGTAAGAAGTTTCTTGGGACTTGCCGGCTACTACCGGAAGTTCGTTCAGGGATTCTCTCAGATAGCCCTCCCGCTTACCGCTCTGACAAGAAAGGATGCTGTATTTTCTTGGACGCCGCAGTGCGAGACAGCTTTCCAGGAGCTGAAGGGTCGGCTCACTTCAGCTCCCATCCTTGCCCTTCCGTCGGGGAAGGAAGGATTTCAAGTGTATACGGATGCATCTTATCAGGGGATGGGTGCCGTTCTGATGCAGAACGGGCATGTGATAGCTTATGCCTCCCGCCAGTTGAAGGACCACGAGCGGAACTACCCAGTGCATGATTTGGAGATGGGAGCAGTCGTATTCGCTCTTAAGATCTGGCGACACTACCTCTATGGTGTCCACTGCGACATATTCTCAGATCACAAAAATCTGAAGTATGTAGATACGCAGAAGGAGTTGAATATCCGACAAAGGCGATGGGTGGAGTTCCTATCAGATTACCAGTATACGATGCATTACCACCCAGGGAAGGCAAACGTAGTAGCAGACGCTCTGAGCAGGAGAGCTACCACATCAGGAGCAGAGCCTAAGCTGATGGCCATGGAGTTGGTGCGAATGTTCGAAGATATGCAGATCTCCCTGGTATCGGAAGACGATCCGGAGCTGTACAAGGAGTACCTAGCGGCGATTGGTGCCACATATGACATTCGAGACCGCATCAGGGAAGGGCAGAGGCAGGATGCCAAGCTGGAGCCGATATTCAGAGCCTTGGAGGAAGGCTCAGCTGGAGATTATTCGATGAAGGACGGCCTGTTGAGTTTTAGAGGTCGGGTGTATGTGCCGGCAGGAGATCAGATCCGAGAAGATATTATGGCAGAGGCTCACTGCAGTAAGTATTCAGTGCACCCGGGCATTACCAAGATGACGGCAGATCTGAAGAAGACCATATACTGGCCGGGTATGAAGAGGGATATCATTTATTTTATGACCCACTGCGAGACCTGCCAGCTTGTGAAGGCGGAGTGTCGGAACCCCGCAGGATTATTGCAGCCACTCCCAGTGCCGGAGTGGAAGTTCGACGATATAGCGATGGATTTTATTCATGGTCTTCCCCGATCTCGTACGGGGAATGACTCGATTTGGGTGATTGTCGACAGGCTGACGAAGGTGGCTAGATTCATTCCGATCAGGAAGGATGATTCAGTCAGAGTTTTGGTTCGAAAGTTTGTGGAGCAGTTTATCCGTTATCATGGTGTGCCAAGGACGATAGTTTCCGACCGAGATGGACGATTTACGTCAAGGGAGTGGAGAGCGGTGCAGGCCTATCTAGGCACCCGGTTGACCTTCAGTACAGCTTTCCACCCCCAGACAGACGGGCAAACGGAGCGCACCAATCGGACCTTGGAGGATCTTTTGCGTCTTTGCATTCTAGACCGTGGGGAGCCTTGGGAGAGACTGTTGCCGTTGGTCGAGTTCTCTTATAACAACAGTCACCAGGCTAGCATAGGCAGAGCACCTTACGAGGCATTATATGGACGGAGGTGCAGGACACCGTTATCTTGGATTCAGGATGAGGACCCCAAGGCTCTTGGCTCAGAGTTCGTGGAGGACACGGAGGCCCAGGTGAGGTTGATTCGAGATAGGATGCTGGAGGCCCAGAGCAGGCAGGCCAAGTATTACGATGCGCGTCATCGTATGGTGGAGTTCCAGGTGGGAGACCGGGTTTTCTTGAAGATACGTCCGATGCATGGAGTCTCGAGGGTTCGCGGCCGGAAGAAGCTCAGTCCAAGGTTTATGGGACCCTATAGGATCCTGGAGCGGATCGGCCCCTTGGCTTACAGACTGGAGCTACCGCCGGATTTGGAGGGACTGCATGACGTATTCCACGTCTCTTCACTTAGGAAGGCTTTACTTCGGCCTGAGCAGCAGGTGTCTACTTCTGAGGGGCCAGTAGCTACAGATCGATCGATTCACTTGGAGCCGGTTCGGATAGACGACACAGAGCTACGAGTCTTGCGGCGCAAGAAGGTCCCACTGGTCAAGGTCCTGTGGAGGAATCATGGACAGGAAGAACATACTTGGGAGCCACTGGACTTGATGCAGCAAAAATATCCGCAGCTTTTTACGACAGGTACAACTTACTTTTTCTAGGATGTTACAGCTTTTCCTCTAGTAGAAACCCCATAGGCTTGTCTGAATTTCGGGGACGAAATTTTTATTTTTATGTATTGGGATTTGTAACATCCCCCAAACTGCTAGACCCCTAAGTTGGTTTTGTCATGACTGGGTCATGACAAAACCATAGGAAGAACCTTTTTGAACCTAAGAGCTTAGGAAAGGAGGAGGAAGCCACCTTGGTCTGCAAATAGCAATTCCCATCTTCCAAGCTTGGGATTGGAATTTAGGGCTTCATCCTAACCCTTGGACCCCACCATAGTGTCCCTAACCCTTTAGAGGTCCCCTTAGGGCACCTTGGGCCCATTGAAGTCAACCTAAAAGGCCAATTTGACCAAAGTCAACATAAACCCTCAAATTGGTCAAAGTAGCCCATTTAGAGCCAATAAACCCTCACCATGTCAAATTGATCACACTACTAGGTTTATAATACCATTATAGACCTAATGGACCCAAAAGCCCCATCATGGGACCCCCAGGGGTGCAAATTGACCAAAATGCCCTTTTTAGGTCAAAATGACCTTTCTTCTCAAAGTACCCCAATTGACCTCCACCACATTAAATTGACCTCACCCCTAGGGCTATCATGTCATAGGGGAGCTAGTGGACCAAAAAGCCCCATGACCAAGTCAACCCTAGGGCTCAATTTGACCAAAGTCAAATTAGCCTATTTTGGTCAAATCACCTTAGATTGGGTCAACCAAGAACCATATGACCAAATTGACTCCACCATCAGTTCCTAAACTTAATTTAGAACCTATTGAACCCAAAAGCCCCATCCTAGGGTTCCCCAATTGACCAATTTGGCCAAAAGTCAAAATTGCCCAATTTAGGTCAAAATGCTCAAACCTAACCCAATCTCTTTGGGCTAGCTCAATTGGATGGTCAACCAGCCCATGTGGACCCTCATTAAACTCAGGAGAGAGGGTAGAAACCGACCATGGTGGTTAGGAGAGAGAAAATGGGAGTTTCACCATTTTTGGAAGAGAGAGAAGAAGCCATTCATGGCCATTAAGAGGTTTCACCTCTTGGCTCCCCCAATTGATGCCTCCATTCAACTCCTCAGCCAGCTGGGAGAAGTTTCCATCAGTTACACAAGGGAATTAAGGCAGGGGAGATGGAGAGGGGCCGGCCATGGAAGAAACCGAGGAAGCCATTAATGGCCATGGAGCTTAAAGCCATCACCACCCCCAATCGAACCCCCCTTCACCTTCAGTGACCTGAGAGGAGAGAAACCCCCTAGTTACCTGGAGATTTCGTGCACTGTAGGAGGGAATTGGCATGGCTTCTCAACCGGCGGCAGCTCCCATGGTGTACTCAAGGTTGACTCGACGGCAAGCCCTCCAGCAGGTCCCGTTCTCCTCCCTGAACTCTAAGGGTTAGATCCAAATCGACGGCGGCTCGAATCGTGGTCAATCGGCCGTGAATCGAGTCGGCCAATCCTCCCGTTGATCGGGTTGGGTATCCTTCTACAGATCACGATTCCGGCCACCTCCGGCCGATCAAACACCGCTCATCGCCGGCCCCCACCTCAACGGAGGTGGTGGTGGCGTTGGTCGGCCGGGGCGGCGCTCAGGTGGCCGGGAAATCATCGCTCAAGGTGGCCCAGGCGCGGTAAATCTCAGCCGCTGACTCATTGGGGACGATGACCCAGCGCCCTCCGATCTGCTTTAGGATTCGTGCTCATTTAATTCAATCCTTATTAAATCTGTGATTAAAATGCAGCCCCTATTTAAATCTGGGAAAAATACTTAGAGGCCGAATCATGAAAAGTGGTCAACATAGAAAATGTAGCCCTTTGGGTCTAGTTTCATACAAAATTGAAATCACTCAATTTGGAGTCCTGGTTAGGGCTCAGCACTCATTCTAGTGGAGGCTGTCTTTAGGGCTAATCAGAACTCATTTTTGATGCCCACCCCATTATATAACTCCAAATGACTTGATTTTTGGGGTGTAGTCTAGTCTTGTGCATACCTAGCTCATGTCCAAAGATCACAAGGATTGGTGAAGTTTTCTTCTTAATTTTTGGGAAAGACCAATAATCCTAGTTTAACCTAATTAGGTGTCCTAAACACCTCAAAACCCTTCCAAACTTGGATGGGTGGTCCTAAGGGGTATGTATAGGCCCTGGTTAAAATATCATGATTTATGGAGTTGTTTTGGTAGGGTATTCCACTAAAATAGCCTTAGGCTCCCTAGGTTTGGGCAAAACTTTGGGTGAGTGCCCCCACCTTTCCACAAGGTCTTTTGGCTCCATATTTGGGGTGCACCTCACCCTCCCCCATGCCAACCTATGGTTCAAGTTTGGAGGCCATTGGGGGAGTTTTGCCCTAGTAAATCAAAAAGGGGCAAAATTGCTATTTGCACCCCAAATAGGTGCCCATTGGAATTCCACTCCTCACCAATTATTGGTAGGATCTTAGGTGGTCTTCCACTGACCTATGGTCAGTATAGTGAGTAGTATGGACTTGGGCAAGGTAGGGAGACCTTTGAGTCTAGTTTCTCTTAAAGGTTATGTTTAGGGTAAAGGTAAACCTAAGCTAGTTTTGGGGTGTGGAGGGGTTTCCTCCCATTGATTGTTGGGGTAATTTTGGTCACTGCCTTGGGAGGTAGGAGGCACCCCAAGGAGCCACTTTGGGTGGGTTAGGACCTATTGTGCCCATAAATCCTAATGGTTGAGTTTATGGTACCCTCTTAGGGTTTGTGAAGGAGGTAGGAGTAAATGCCCATGGGGAGAAGTGTAATAGACCTCTCTGAGTCCTAAGAGTGGTATAATCCCCTCCCAAGAGGTTTGAGTGGATGTGGAGATGTTTAGGTCCTAACCCTAGGCTAAACCCTTAAGGGGTGCAAATAGGGGTCAATGAAGGGAGTAGGGTCAAACCCTAGTGGTTTGACCTAAAGTTTTGGTGGGTAGGTCTTAGTGACCAGAGAAGACTCCCTTGTGAATTTGAAGAGGTTTGGAGTTGTCTAACCTAGGTAATAAATCCTTGGGTAGATTTGTAAATAATTGGAATTTGGAGATATAGGAAGAAGTATCACTTAGGGAATCATCATCTTCTGTCACCCACTTGTTTTTGAGGTTATAAATCTCTGGAGTTCCTACTAGAGCTATTGGAGAAGGTTAGACCCTAACCCTAGGCTAAACCCTAAAGGGGTGCAATTAGAGGTTAATGAAGGAAGAGGGGTCAAACCACAGTGGCTTGACTTGAAATTTTGTGTAGATGGCCTTAGTGACCAGAGAATGCTACTGTAGGAGTTTGGAGGGATGTGGAGTTGCCAATCATAAGTAATAAACCCTAGGGTAGATTTGTAATTATTTAGGGTTTGAGGTTTTAGGGAGAAATAGTATTTATCAATTTACCATCTTCTGTCATAATCATGGTTTTAATGTCATATATCTCTGGAAGAATTGGTTAGATCATGAGTTAACCCTTGGAGGTCCAAATTGTAATATTCCTCATTGTTGGCAATTTTTGGGTTGGTTAAATTTGTGATGATAAATTACTGTAATTGCATGTAACTTTGCTGGATGTCTTTTCATAACAATATATAACCTCTGTAATTTTCTCATAATTTATAGATCAATATTTTTGGTACCTCTAGTTCATTTTGAAAGAAATTGCAAATATATCCTTGGATGGAATTACAAACATACCCTCTGAATAGCATGGTCAAACTTTGTAGGATTAAATATTTTATTAATAAGCACCACTGTGTTAATTTGCACAAGGATTGGAGTTCATATGAGGGTACCTCCTTTGGAAATTATTGGAAATAATTGTGTTTTGGAATTTCTAAAAATAATAAATCTTGCTGGTTTTCCCTAAAACTTTATCTCTACTGTTTATTAGGTACCCTTGATTTATGAGTAAATTGGAGTGGGCATAGGAGGTCAGAAAAATATACTTGTAGTTCAAACCTTAGTTATGTGGCCATTTGGAAAATTATTTAAAATACAATTATTAATGGAAAATTATGAAACCCTAGATTTGATCTGAAGTAGGTAGTATGGGTCCCCAGTAAATCCCTTGGGTCAAGAAGTTGGATATTTAGTGTACCTCTCTTCATGAGCATCAAAACGTTAAGGGTGGTCTGCGTTTAGCAATTTGACAACTTTGGGGTTAGAGGTCAATCTGGTAGTCTTGGGTCTGAAGTGATGAAGGTTGGGTGGTAGCCTTGTATTATGTATGGGTCTCTAGAGAAGTTGGGGTTTGGTAAGTCTTAGGGTGGTGGGGTGCCACCCTCGGCTAGGTCGTCCGGGAATTGACGAAAGATCGTCTTTTCTTGTTAGCGTCTTTGAGCACCTGAGTTTCTAAGGCAGGAAAGTCACTCTGAGGGAGTGCATATGGAAGTCTAGCCGGTTTAGTCCGGTGGTCTTTTGTTTCTGAGGTAGTTATTGGTGACGGGCGGGTTAGCCCGGGGAGCTTGTAGCTCGGTATTGTTGGAAGATAATTTGCATGTGCATAAGGTGGTGGGTCCTTCGTGTTGGCGGTCGTTGCACCGACGTTAACACTTGGGCTCGGCAAGTGTGGTATTTACACTTAGCCATAAAAGTCTGGCGGTCCAGTCAGTATGAGTACGCAGACGCTCCGCGGGTTTTGTGGAGGCGTACGATAGGTCTAGGTCAGGTAGTGCATATACCAACCTAGAGGTGGGCGAGGCCCAACCCACCGCTTCCGTTTGCCACTACGGGAGTATCCTGAGGAGTCTAGCTCGCTCCAAAAAGAGGGAACTAAAGGTCTATGCGCATAGAGTCGTAGTGGGTGAGTTGCACTTGTTTGATCACCGCATAATCACATACTTGCATGACATAGCATAATCATTGCATTCAACCCCTGACACCTATCGTATAAATTGGTATGGGACTTTTTATACGATAGGCCCTGCTAAACGACCCCTTGGTCTATAGGTTTGTATGGGCACTCCTATAAATCAATGGTTAATATTATAATATTTAGATTGTTTCTACATTTACTCATTACTGCTTTACCTTTACTTTACCCTGCTGTTTCTATTTTGTTTCATTTATATATATATATCGCCTGTGTAGAGTAGATATTACCTTGTCACCTGCATTTGTTCCTACCCCTTGTTTGTCCTCCGCTTCCTCCTTTCCATCCGGTGCCTAGGAGCCCTGGGGGGAGGGGTGGGGAATTGGCTGAGTCTTTATGACTGACGGTCGGTGGACCTTATCATTTTAGGAGACCGCGGCGACGGAGCAGCACCAGAGGCCGGTGCAAATGGAGGCGGGGCAGTCTAGCTCAGGAGCTCAGATGACAGGATCCGTGAGTGTTGGTTTAGTTGTTTTGCTTCCGCGAGTGAATCATGTAGTGAGGATCTGATGTATTGGGCAAGGCCCTAGTCATCTTGTTTTCCTTTCTTTCAGTTATGGTTGTGGACATCTTTTGATGATTTATTTGCATATGTGATGTGGACATGTTTTGCTTGCTTTCTTCATGTTAGCTTACTTTTCTTGTGATCGATTTGGCCGGCAGGATCGGCGTTTTGTAGTGACGACCTTCCCGAGCGAAGGTGACACCACAAAACGGCGGTTCTGGGCCTAAGACCCGGTGGTTTTTGCAAAAAAAAAATAGGGTCTTACACCTAACCCGGACAAGGTTAGGGCTATAATGGAGCTGGGGTCGCCACGGAACGCCAAGGAAGTTCAGCGCTTGACCGGAAGACTCGCCGGGCTGAACAGGTTTCTATCCCGGGCAGGGGAAAAATGGTCCCCCTTGTTCAAAGCGCTACGAGGCAATCAGAAGTTTGAGTGGACGAGAGAATGCGAGGAGGCCTTTCAGGCCTTGAAGAGCCAACTCACCAAGGCTCCGCTACTGCAAAGTCCCAAAGAGGGGGAGGATCTACATCTATATCTCGGGGTCGGGGCGGAGGCCGTAAGCTCCGTCCTGGTTCGGGAGGAAGGCAAGAAGCAGCTGCCAGTCTACTACGTAAGCAGGGTCCTGAGGGAAGCGGAGCTCAGGTACCCAATTTTAGAGAAGTTGGCCTTTGCCCTGGTCATCGCAGCAAGGAAGCTCAGGCCATACTTCCAGGCCCATTCGATCCAAGTAGTGACGGACCATCCTCTCCGCCAGATCTTCGAAGGAGTGGAGCACTCAGGGAGACTCGCCAAATGGTCGATCGAGCTAAGTGAATTCAACATTACCTTTGTCCCTCGATTATCTATGAAGGCGCAGGTGGTGGCTGATTTCATGACAGATTTCGTGGCCGAGATGAAAGAAGACGGAGCTCCTCGTCATATTCCGTGGAAGCTGCTGGTGGACGGGGCTTCAGGCAAGAATTCTCTCGGAGGAGGGGTGGTGCTGGAGAGTCCCCACGGAGTAAAGATAGAGCAGACGCTAGTGATACACTTCCCAATCACCAACAACCAGGCAGAGTATGAGGCTGTAATCGCCGGCCTGCGGTTGGCCCGGGAGCTCGGGGTCCATGACGTGGAGGTCCTCACGGATTCCATGATAATAGCTCTCAGATAAGAGGAGAGTTCGAAACAAGGGAACCTGTGCTCATGAAGTATTCAGCAAAAGTCAAGGGTCTCGTGGGGACGTTCAAAACTTTCTCCATCCGGCATGTCCCTCGAGAGGAGAGCACCCCGGCAGATCGGTTGGCAAAATCTGGTCCTCGAGCCGGAGGGACCCTGACGGACCTATTCCGTCCTTCGATTGAAGAGGGAGAGCTCATGGAAGTAGAACAGCGGCCCTCCTGGAAGGATCCCTTCGTCACCTTCCTTGCAACGGGAAAATTTCCGGAAGAAGTTCCGGACCAGAGGCGCTTCCGGTATAAGTCTGCCTACTACGTGCTCCATGAGGGTGACTTGTATCGGAAGACCCTCTCGGGCCTCCTGGCCCGATGCATCTCGGAGGAAGAGGTCCCAAGGATCTTGGAAGAAGTCCACTCCGGCGAGTGCGGCAGCCACTCGGGGAGCAGGATGTTGGAGGCAAGAATAGTGAGGCAGGGGTACTTCTGGCCAACCCTAAGCAAAGACGCGGCAGCCTTCGCCAAGAGATGCCAGAAGTGCCAAATGTTCGCCCCGCTTCAGCTCATGCCAGCTCAGAGGCTGAAGAGTATCACGGCGCCCTGGCCATTCGCCATATGAGGAATGGATCTGGTAGGACCCTTCCCCCAGGCTAGTGGGCAGAGGAGATTTCTCCTAGTCATGATTGACTACTTCACAAAGTGGCTGGAGGTCAAGGAGTTGGCTAAGGTCACCTCCCAGGTAATCCGCAACTTCGTATGGGGGGAGATCATTTGTCGACATGGGCTTCCGCAGGCCATAGTCACGGATAATGGACCGCAGTTCGCAAGCGAGGAATTCATCAGCTTCTGTGGCCAGTTGGGGATAGACCTTAGGTTTGCGTCCGTCCACCATCCCAGGAGCAACGGGCAGGTAGAGGCGGCGAACAAGGTCATCGTGAACTTGCTCAAGAAGAAGGTGGAAAATCTCAAAGGCAATTGGGTGGAGCAGCTCCCCTCGGTCCTATGGGCTTTAAGAACCACCCCCAACACCGCCACGGGAGAGACCCCTTTCAGGCTCTCTCACGGCTGCGAGGCGGTCATCCCCATAGAGTTCGAGATTACGACACCACGGGTAACGGTCGCCGCAAATGGAGAGGAAGATTGGAGAGCCGAGAACGAGGAGGAGTTGCGGCTCTCCCTCGACCTCATCGAAGAAGCTCGGGATCGAGCAGCCATCCATCAAGAAGAGGTCAAGCGGCGGATGGCCAAGTATTTTGACAGGCACGTCAGGATCAAGCAGTTCGAGAAGGGAGATCTGGTACTCAAGAAGGTCGACGCGGCTGGGAGATCCGCCGCGGTAGGAAAACTTAACCCCAACTGGGAAGGCCCCTATGTCGTGGAAGAAGCACTAAAGTCTGGGGGGTATCGCCTTCAGAATGTGGAGGGCCAGCTCCTCAGCCACACATGGAGTGGCGACGACCTTAAACGCTTTTATCCTTAGTACCATGTAATAATGCTGGTTTTTAAATGAAAGCATTTTGTTTAAACTATGTGTATGAAAATGATGCTACAGCTCGCAGGAGAGACCCTTGATGTTCCAGAGGTTGGCCCCGAGCAGACCCGCTGTCCAGGCTCTCATCTAGCTGGCAGGTCTGAAGGCTCACTCGGTGGCAGGTTCTATGTTCCAGAGGTTGGCCCCGAGCAGACCCGCTGTCCAGGCTCTCATCTAGCTGGCAGGTCCGAAGGCTCACTCGGTGGCAGGTTCTACGTTCCAGAGATTGGCCCCGAGCAGACCCGCTGTCCAGGCTCTCATCTAGCTGGCAGGTCCGAAGGCTCACTCGGTGGCAGGTTCTATGTTCCAGAGGTTGGCCCCGAGCAGACCTGCTGTCCAGGCTCTCATCTAGCTGGCAGGTCCGAAGGCTCACTCGGTGGCAGGTTCTACATTCCAGAGATTGGCCCCGAGCAGACCCGCTGTCCAGGCTCTCATCTAGCTGGCAGGTCCGAAGGCTCACTCGGTGGCAGGTTCTACGTTCCAGAGATTGGCCCCGAGCAGACCCGCTGTCCAGGCTCTCATCTAGCTGGCAGGTCCGAAGGCTCACTCGGTGGCAGGTTCTATGTTCCAGAGGTTGGCCCCGAGCAGACCCGCTGTCCAGGCTCTCATCTAGCTGGCAGGTCCGAAGGCTCACTCGGTGGCAGGTTCTATTGTTCCAGAGGTTGGCCCCGAGCAGACCCGCTGTCCAGGCCCTCATCTAGCTGGCAGGTCCGAAGGCTCACTCGGTGGCAGGTTCTACATTCCAGAGATTGGCCCAGAGCAGACCCGCTGTCCAGGCTCTCATCTAGCTGGCAGGTCCAAAGGCTCACTCGGTGGCAGGTTCTACGTTCCAGAGATTGGCCCCGAGCAGACCCGCTGTCCAGGCTCTCATCTAGCTGGCAGGTCCGAAGGCTCACTCGGTGGCAGGTTCTATGTTCCAGAGGTTGGCCCCGAGCAGACCCGCTGTCCAGGCTCTCATCTAGCTGGCAGGTCCGAAGGCTCACTCGGTGGCAGGTTCTATGTTCCAGAGGTTGGCCCCGAGCAGACCCGCTGTCCAGGCTCTCATCTAGCTGGCAGGTCCGAAGGCTCACTCGGTGGCAGGTTCTACGTTCCAGAGATTGGCCCCGAGCAGACCCGCTGTCCAGGCTCTCATCTAGCTGGCAGGTCCGAAGGCTCACTCGGTGGCAGGTTCTATGTTCCAGAGGTTGGCCCCGAGCAGACCCGCTGTCCAGGCTCTCATCTAGCTGGCAGGTCCGAAGGCTCACTCGGTGGCAGGTTCTATGTTCCAGAGGTTGGCCCCGAGCTGACCCGCTGTCCAGGCTCTCATCTAGCTGGCAGGTCCGAAGGCTCACTCGGTGGCAGGTTCTACATTCCAGAGATTGGCCCCGAGCAGACCCGCTGTCAAGGCTCTCATCTAGCTGGCAGGTCCGAAGGCTCACTCGGTGGCAGGTTCTATGTTCCAGAGGTTGGCCCCGAGCAGACCCGCCGTCCAGGCTCTCATCTAGCTGGCAGGTCCGAAGGCTCACTCGGTGGCAGGTTCTATGTTCTAGAGGTTGGCCCCGAGCAGACCCGTTGTCCAGTCTCTCATCTAGCTGGCAGGTCCGAAGGCTCACTCGGTGGCAGGTTCTATGTTCCAGAGGTTGGCCCCGAGCAGACCCGCTGTCCAGGCTCTCATCTAGCTGGCAGGTCCGAAGGCTCACTCGGTGGCAGGTTCTATGTTCCAGAGGTTGGCCCCGAGCAGACCCGCTGTCCAGGCTCTCATCTAGCTGGCAGGTCCGAAGGATCACTCGGTGGCAGGTTCTAAGTTCTCAAGAGATGATCTCAAGGGCATTCGCATAGGCCACGCGCCGGAGAGAGGATCACACCCCACTCTCTTGACTACTTAAGCGAAACCCCGTGATACGCGAATGGTAAGGTTCACTTGGTAGCGAGAGATCGAAGGGGAGCGACCGACCTAAGTCATCTTCGAGCATTCGCGGGATGGCCAAAACAGTCGCATCACGACCCAACGTCCTAACGAGCCTAGCGAGATGTGGCAGCGAATAAGAAGAATCGACGTCCTAATGAGCCTAGCGAGATGTGGCAGCGAATAAGAAGAATCGACGTCCTAATGAGCCTAACGTGGTATGACAGCGATTGGGAAAAGAAAAAGGCTGAGAATAATGCAAAGTATAATCAATGAAGTACATCTTTTACAAGCACTCGCCGGTTCAGGATTACAATCAAAAGTATAATTACAAAAGGAGGAAATACAAAAAGCCCTTCTCAAGGATCCACAGACTTCTCGCTTGAAGATCCGCCGCTCTCGTCAGAGTCTGGAACGAGGGCATCTTCTCGCGGCTCGACGTGGTCATCCTCGGGAAAGGGAATTGGGATATAGAGCTCGGGGATGACTTGACGGGCGGAAAGGCGTTCAGCCTCCGCCTTCAGGTATCCCGCTCGCCTCAGCACCTACAGCGCGTGCTTGACGGCACTTTGCGCGTTCTCTTGCATCAGCTGCTCCAACTCGTGGTGGGGATAAAAATGGCCCCCACTCCCCGGGTCGAGTGCTGACGCACCAGCCTCTCGCAATCGCTGGACCTCGGCTTTGGCCAGACGGATTTCATCCTCAAGGCCGGCCACCCGAGCACGGAGCATCTCGGCGACCGTGGTATCCTGAAATTAATAACAAAGGTTAGTAAGAATAAAGTCGTCACTCGGCAACAAGTCATTCGCGAGAAAGGCGAAAGCACACATACCTCTGCAACAGGACGGTTGGCGAGAAGGGTCTCCGCAGCCGTCAGCTTGGTCCTAAGCTCCATCGCCTCAGCGGAAGCAACGGACCGGGACTCCTCAACCGCCGCCAAGTCCCGCGCCAATTTGATGCTCCGGCGCGAAGACATGTGCGCGAGCTCGAGCGCCCGCAGCATGGCCCTGACACTCTCATGCGCGAGAATCTGGGTCGTCTCGACATCATAAACTTCGGCGTCTTCTCGGCCATAGAGGGCATACGCGATAGCGTAAGCCTCCCCGCTGGCGAGATCGCTCTCTATCCACGACGGATGGAGGGTAGAGAGCGAGACCCGGTTAGCATTTCGGTCCCACTTGACCAAGGGAGCCCCCGAGGGGTCCATGTACTTCTCGCCGCTGGGGAAGTTCCGATGGTCCCTGGGAAGTGGGGGCGGCGGCAACGACGGTCCCGCGCGAGGGGTGGTCTCTCCTGGCACACTCGTCCCCAGCGCTTGGATCTGAGCATTCGCCGCGAGGGTCTCGCCCAGGATCCCCTTCCCCTTGGCGGAAGGGGGGTTTTTGGATTTCTTGGAGGTGGAAGGGGTCGGCGCCGCTGGCTTGTGCTTCTTCCCGCCAGGCTTGGAGGAAGAAGGTTCCTCCCGGCAGGCATCCGCGGCGGCCTGCGCGAGAGCGAGGGTAGATCCGGAAGGACGCGGCGGATGGAGAGGGAAATGTCGCACACCTGTACAATGTAACGAACGGTTCTAGCGAATGATGTATAAATTACAAAGCGAAAGCGAATGAAGTCTCGAGCACTTACCCTCGCCCTGCGGAATAGGTGGAAGCGAGTTGACATTCCGCTGGAGATAGACGAGATCCATCCCGTGCTCCAGGATGTATTGGTGGAGTTTGGCCTCGTGCCCCCCCTAGGGTCGGGGGGCGGAAGGTTGACTCCTCCTCCTGCACCGGCGCGAGGAGGGTGTTCCCTAGGCTCCCGCTAAAGAAAATAAAGCGGCGAACCCAGTCATGGTTCTTGTTCGGGAGCCCGTAGTGCTTTAGGGGGCTCTGTCCCGAGAAGAACGAGATACCATGGGTGCAGCGGAAGGTATAGAGCTTGCGGAAGACGGGCAGCGAGAACTCGATCCCCTCTTCTCGCAGGTAGCTCGCGTACCCGACCAGCATCGCAATGGAGTTGGGGTTGAGCTGGCCGGGCACGACCCCATAGTATCTGAACGTCTGACGGAGTTCCGGCCAGATCGGGAGGCGAAACCCCACCTCGAAGTGCTCTAGCGGGATCGCGAGAGCACAAGGCGAGATGGAATTCAGGCGCTCATCCGGCCTGGGCTTTCGCGCCTCGAAACCCGGCGGAACGTAGTCGGCGACGGCAGACAGGTAGGCCTCCTCAGAGAGGTCGCAGGAATCGAAGACGTGGTTGGCGAATGCGCTAGCGCACTTGGCTCTTCCTTCCGCATCGCCGCCCATTTTTGCGAATGAAGAAGAAAAGAGGAGCAGCAGACGAGGAAGAAGCGCGAGTGCTAGCGCAGGGGAGGAAAGCGGATGGTTAGGTATTTAATACGGTGGTTGAGAGACCTATTTATAGAGGGACTAAACGGCGTGTGGACTTTCGAGACCTCGGGTGTGCGGATAGCCATCGCGCCCTCCCGACGCCTCGAAGCCCGAGCCGGTACCTCTCGCCCGTTAATGGCAAATGCACTGTCAATTCATTCCGAGGCTACGCAACGAAATAGGAAAAGCATCCGGCTTAAGGTTATCACTCGGCAAAACCCAAGTAGAGTTATGAGATACGAAATATAAATAAAGAAGCATTCGCAAAGCGTAGAAAAATTATTACAAATAAAAACAATGTTCAACATTCGCAGCACAAGGAAAGAAAAGAAAACAACAAGAGGGATGGACGTTGGGAAGGTCAGATCTCCTCCCAGACCCATCGACCTCGCTTTCGCGACCCAGCTTCCGTGGGCGCTCGCGGGCGGTAGAGCGCGAGCATACTGGTGATTTCCTGGGAAGCAAGGTGGAGTTGGTCCCGGGCTCGCGCGGCATGCCTTGCGGGAGACAACTCCCCTCCTTCACCCCCCAGCCGCTCCACCGCCGCGAGAAGATGCGAGTGACTTCGTCGAAGGTCCTTCAGCTCCCGCGTGACTCCCAGCCGCACCTCATCCACCTGACCGGCGACGTTTCGCTGGATATGGATAAGCTTCCCCAGGACCTCGGAGATCCGATCCTTCAGGGTCGCGTGATCCGAGGAATCACCCAGGAAGTCAGCGAGATCCCCAGGGGAAGGGAGAGGCGAGAGCATTCCCTCTCCCCCCTCGTAGTAGGAGTCGAGGGGGGAGGCTTCTCTATAGCCTGCGGAATCACAACTAGGATTAGCGGTGATAAAGTATGCGAGTGCAATAGAGGCGGGTGAGTGAACTGACCTGGGATGGGATCCGGGTGACCCGAAGGACAAGACGCATGCGGGTGCGTCCCAGACAGCCAGGCGGGAGGTAAGACCTTTCCCTTTCCTGGACGGTAAGGCTGTGAAGAAGGGGCTGGAGCCTCCGCACGGTCATCAGCACAGAGATGCTGATCCAGCTCTCGCTCAGGGGAGACCCTCCGTTCATTCGCAGTGGCAGAAGGGTTCACCTGAGCAGGAGGACTGGGAGGGATGGAGTCCCGCAGCGGGACGCTAGTGTTGAGGGCTGCGAAAAGATAGTGGTTAATAGCCGACAACATAAAAAGGAGTAGCGAGAAGGTTCACAACTCACGAGATTGGGGTACAGTCTCTCCAGGAGGAGGCGGAGGAGCAAGATCCGACTCGGGAGGAGGTATCTCGTCCGCGGGAGGTGGCACCACCACACTGCTCAGAACGGCCCCATGGCCGTCCTCAGGTACCGAAGCCCCCTGCGAATGGTCGGAATAAGTGCAGGGTAAGGGACAAGAACCAAATGGAGACAAGAAGAATCCTCATACCAGCACCGCGGGGTCCGGAGGGGCATCCGCCTGCGTATCCGCCGGTGGAGTATCCGCCGGAGACTCCGAAGCAGTCTCGCCTCTCTGACGATTCAGCCGAATCGTCTTGGCTCGACGCGAGACATAGGGGGCGCTCGGATCCCGTTTCGACATTAGCCAGGGAGCGAATTTGGATGCTCTGGGGGCAGTCACAGCTTGGGCCGCAGCTAAGCGGTCGATCATCTCTCGCGAGAGGGGTTTCGCAGAAGGTTTGTGGAAAGACATTGGGAAGTGGAGGAACTCCGAGCCGAGATAAGAGAGTGGTCCAGGAAAACCTGACATGAGGATATATATATAAGGTGGCGGTGGGACCCACGGAATCTCATGGATCCAGTCAGCAGACACTCACCGAATACAGGGTTGGACTGTTCTTTACGATCGTAGGAACCGCTCGTAAAGAGCGGGGATTGTGTACAACCCGTATTCGCCGAGTGGGCCCCCCCAGCCAACTGGCGAAACCTGGGTCGTCCGGATCATTCGCCGGGTCACTCGCCCAGGCTAAATGAGGTAAAAATGCCCTCAAGAGGGTGGAGGTAAGCTAGAGGAAAGAAGACGCTAGGCGAGTGGTGCCCTCACGGACCACTCGCCCAGAAGCGTGAGCATTCGCCCAGACAGGCGGGTGCCCAGCGAATGGTGCCCTCACGGACCATTCGCCCAAATGGGTGTGAGGGGGAAAATGACCAGGATACCCCTGGTGGGCTGCAAATAGCCCTTCGGAACAGCGGAGTTAGGCTGTTAGCAGACCAATTAGGGGTGCAATTAGTAAAATTAAAAGGCGGATTCAGGCTATTTACAGACCAGCCTAGGAAAACTATAAATAGACCCTTAAGGGCACCTTGGAGGAGACCCCGATTTTAGAGAATCCTCTCCTCTAGGCTAGTTTTGGTGGGCAGCCAGTGCCCTCCAAGGTGTCCGGTTGAGCTTTGGTTTGGGAGGGGAAGCTCTCTAAGATCTTCCGGGCGTGTGGCGGGACCTCCTCGCTTCAGCCTTGGGTCTATCCCATTTCCAGCATCCACCGTCAGGAGAGTCTAGTGAGGGAGAAATAAGCATCGGCTACACCCCCAGTGGGTCCGAACTCAAGAGACCAGTTGCTGGTTTCAACAATGAGGCATTCCTTCAGCGTCAACCCTAAATAGTACCGAACTGGCTGCCGCTCTCGCAGCAGCGCAGACAAATTGATATTTTTGGGTTTTATTCCGTATTGACATTAATTTAGATTTGACGGGAACAACATGTGCCTTCGGGAAATAATTCCTACGGGAATGAAATGTTGCCTTCAAGAAATAATTCCTACGACAATGAAATGTTGCCTTCGAGAAATAATTCCTACGGGAATGAAATATTGCCTTCGAGAAATAATTCCTACGGGAATGAAATGTTGCCTTCGAGAAATAATTCCTACGGGAATGAAATGTTGCCTTCGAGAAATAATTCCTACGGGAATGAAATGTTGCCTTCGAGAAATAATTCCTACGGGAATGAAATGTTGCCTTCGAGAAATAATTCCTACGGGAATGAAATGTTGCCTTCGAGAAATAATTCTTACGGGAATGAAATGTCCCTTCGGAAAATGTGCCTTCGGAGAATATAGGATGGCCGATGAGTTTTACTCTAAGGCAACCCGCACGACGGATGGTCTGGGAGGGCAACCCGTGCGAAACTAATAGAACTACGTGGGTCTGAGACCGTATGCAGGACGATACGGAGTACGTAGGCGGTGGTCGTGGGAAGACTGCCTCGGCCCGATAAGAGTCCAGATATCCCCTCCCTTATAACTGTTATATTATGTTTGTGTGTTAGTAGGAGTTGGATTCTGTTTGTAGTTCGAATAACTTGTCTTTAGCACAGGTGATAGGTGCAGATGAGAGACAGTACCCAGGTGTGGATCAAGCCACAGAGCAGGATACTTCAGGTACAAGTTGTTAAGCCGCATCCCTTTTGTTGTGCCCCACCTCACAACATTTATATATTGGCAATGAATTAATGCGGCGGAGGTATGGATGCTATTCATACAGGTTTTGAGTTTAAAGTTTCTGTGATGATTAATCTTCCGCTATATTACTACGTCTTCCGCTAAGTGTTGTAACGTGCACTCTTTAATGAAGTCTTCCGCTAGAATGTCGCTTTCTTACTCTGTTGATGTGTAGTGACTTTCGCTTAACACCACCCCAATACATGACCTTGGAGTGTTCAAGGAAGGGGGTTGAAGAAGCTAGTACCTTCACCCTTCGTGATCGCTTCGGCGTCGTGCAAAAAGGGTGGTGTGCGATAAGATCCCCCGGTCGGACCGTTGATTTTGGAGGGGGGGTCTTACAAATGTATCAGAGCCGAGGGGGGTCTAGCCGGTTCAGTTGAACCCTTGGAAGAGCTTAAGCTAGGTCATAGGACAACCACGACTCGACCTTCACCACCTAATGACGGTCATTTGGAGAAATAACTGTTTTGGGTAGCATTGTGCTTCGCCGCAACGTAAAAATTATTTATTGAGCATACGTGCTCCGAATCGACTTCCGTCAGTTGCGTTAGACTCGAATAGTTGATACGAGTGCAACGGAACTCGTTTCGTTTCGATCCGAGGTCATATGTAGAATATGACTATTTTGAGTATCGTAGCGCGTCACGACGACGCGATTTTTGAATATGGAGCATACATGCTCCGAATCGACTTCCGTCAGTTGCGTTAGACTCGTATAGGTGATACGAGTGCAACGGAACTCGTTTCGTTTCGATCCAAGGTCATATAGAATATGACTATTTTGAGTATCGTAGCGCGTCACGACGACGCGATTTTTGAATATGGAGCATACGTGCTCCGAATCGACTTCCGTCAGTTGCATTAGACTCGTACGGTTGATACGAGTGCAACGGAACTCATTTCGTTTCGATCCGAGGTCATATGTAGAATATGACTATTTTGGGTATCGTAGCGCGTCACGACGGCGCGATTTTAGAATATGGAGCATACGTGCTCCGAATCGACTTCCGTCAGTTGCGTTAGACTCGTATAGTTGATACGAGTGCAACGGAACTCGTTTCGTTCCAATCCGAGGTCGTTTGGAGAAAACGACTATTTTGAGTAATATCGAGCGTCGCAACAACGCAATTTTCAAATGTTAAGCAAACGTACTCCGAATTGAATTTTGTCAGTTGCATTAGACTTGTATAGCCGGTACAAGTACAATAAAATTCGCTTCACTCGATTCCGACGTCGTTTAGTCAAGTAAATAAAAATAAACCTTCGTAAAATTATAAGATTTTCGAGATACGTAAACGCTGGATTTCAACCCTGCCACGTCCATGGTGACCCGACACTCGACGACTCGGACCTACTGGACTTTGACATGCACGGGGGACCCCACTTGTAGTTGACTTTGGTCAACCCTCCTCAAAAGTGTAGTTTTCATGAATTTTAAAAACCCATCCACTCCACCCACCAAACCCAAAACCATAATCCCCATGCTATTATAGGATTGGCTAGCAGCAGCCCATGACAACTAAGTGGAACTAGATATTTTCTTGGCTTGGATATCCAAAGCAAAATCTCCAAACCTAGGCCTCTCTCTCCCTCTACCGTTCATCTCAAACCAAAGGAGGAGAAAGACCATAATCTAGGTGATAAACCCCCTTTGGCCAGCTATGGCTATATAAGGATGTCAAGGTAATTCTCTGGGAAGGAGAAAAAAAAAGCTCTATCAAAATGGGAAGGGGGGGAGGCTGCTCTTCACAACTCACGGCAAGGTCCCTCATTTCCTCATCTCTCTCTCCTCTTTCTCTCTCTTTCTCCCTCTCTCTTGTTCACAGCAAATGGAGAAGGAGATTGGTTGAGGGGGAGCTCGACTCCTACCCAAACCAGCCCCACCACCCACGCACCCGCCAGAGCCGGAGAAGACGCTCCAAGCTCCACCGCCACCTCCACCACCCTCCCATGTCAACATCGCCGGAGGACTCCCGGAGGACCCCAAACAAGACGGGATCTCCTCCTCTCCTCCCTCCCTACCCTTTTGGGGTCTCGCATGTGAGCTCCGGCAGCCGGAGCGCCGCCGCCATTCCCTCTCTCTTCCGTCCAGTTTTAAAAAAAAAAAATAACTCCGGCGGTGGCCGGCGGCGGTAGGCCACCAGACCACCGCCGGAGGGAGCGCCCGCCCCCGTATAGCCGGCCGGGGGCGGAGCCACGGCCGGCCGGTGGCCGGACGCCGGCGGGGAAAGCCCACAAAGGGGGAGGCGGCGTACAGGAACTCCGTTACGGTCAAAATAATTTTGATAAATTTTTTTTATAAATTTTTATTATTATATTTTATACCATTTGTTTTTTTTCTGGGTTTTATATAGAGCCCAAATGCAAAAACTTTGAACATGAAAGTTGCTCATCTTGGCAAGGGGGGACTGCCTTACAATTTTCATAATTTTTAGAGGAGATTTAGTATTTTTAGAAATTAAAATACTATGATTTTTGGGGTTTTTGAATTATCAGAGGGCCGTAACAGTGATGGAAAATTTTGAGAAAATTTGGGAAGCTTCCTACAACTGACCTACATCTACTGTAATTATTTTGGAATTTTTGAAATGGGTTCACTAGTTTTCGATGCTAAAAATCTATGTTATATTTAATAATGAACTACGCCCTCCTCCAGCACGTCTCCAAAAATTATGGGAAGCTCGGGAGGTTGGATCGCACCCTCTAAAAAGTTTGGGTAGTTTTAAAAGTAAAAATATCGACGCGCAGTTAAGGTCGCAATCGCGAGGCGACGCCGTCAATTCAATAACCTCAAGATAATTAAAAATGTGAAATCAAAGCACACGAAAATAAGGAATCTCATAAAATATAAGTAAGCTCATATGAACGGAGAAAGAACAGAATTTCCTCCTATGAATGGAGATGGAACAGAATTTCCTCCTATGAACGAAGATGGAACAGAACTTTCCTCCTATGAACGGAGATGGAACTGAAGCCTCCTGATTATGGAGTGATTGGACTACTAACCCTTTTATTTATTATGCTCTCCAGTCTCGCACTGGTCCTGCGTTTACTTTCTGCATTTATTTCCAGTAATCCAGTCTCGCACTGGTCCTTTATATACTGCTTTCTGTACTTTCAATTCTCCAGTCTCGCACTGGTCCTGATATTATGGCCTCTGCTTTCGGCCTATTATACTCCTGATATTATGGCCTCTGCATTCGGCCTATTATACTGTTTGATATTATGGCCTCTGCTTTCGGCCTATTTTACTGCTTGATATTATGGCCCCTGCTTCCGGCCTTTATTGCTGCTTATGATTTATTGCCTACTAATTTAGCGTCGACCTGAAGATGGGCCATTCCTTCAGGGTCAACCCTAAATAGTGCCGAACTGGCCGCCGCTTGTAGAGCAGAGCGGACAGTTCGATGTTTTGGTTTTTCTTCTTTATTGTCTGTAATTTAGAGTTGACGTGAAGATGAGACATTCCTTCGGCGTCAACCCTAAATAGTGCTGAAATGTCCGTTGTTGTAGAGCAGAGCGGACAGATCGATGTTTTGACATTTTCTTCTTTATTGCCTATAATTTAGAGTTGACATGAAGATGAGACATTCCTTCAGCGTCAACCCTAAATAGTGCCGAACTGTCCGCCGCTTGTAGAGCCGAGCGGACAGATCGATGTTTTGGCCTTTTCCACTTTAGTGCCTATAATTTAGAGTTGACGTGAAGATGGGACATTCCTTCAGCGTCAACCCAAAATAGTGCCGAACTGGCCGCCGCTTGTAGAGCAGAGCGGACAGTTCGATGTTTTGGTTTTTCTTCTTTATTGCCTATAATTTAGAGTTGACGTGAAGATGGGACATTCCTTCAGCGTCTACCCTAAATAGTGCCGAACTGGCCGCCGCTTGTAGAGCAGAGCAGACAGTTCGATGTTTTGATTTTTTCTTCTTTATTGCATATAATTTAGAGTTGACGTGAAGATGGGGCATTCCTTCAGCGTCAACCCTAAATAGTGACGAACTGGCCGCCACTTGTAGAGCCGAGAGGACAGTTCGATGTTTTGGTTTTTCTTCTTTATTGCCTATAATTTAGAGTTGACGTGAAGATAAGACATTCCATCAGCGTCAACCCTAAATAGTGCCGAACTGGCCGCCGCTTGTAGAGCAGAGCGGACAGTTCGATGTTTTGGTTTTTCTTCTTTATTGCATATAATTTAGAGTTGACGTGCAGATGGGGCATTCCTTCAGCGTCAACCCTAAATAGTGCCGAACTGGCCGCCACTTGTAAAGCCGAGCGGACAGTTCGATGTATTGGTTTTTCGTTTTTATTGCCTATAATTTAGAGTTGACGTGAAGATGAGACATTCCATCAGCGTCAACCCTAAATAGTGCCGAACTGGCCGCCACTTGTAGAACCGAGCGGACAGATCGATGTTTTGGTTTTTCTTCTTTATTGTATATAATTTAGAGTTGACGTGAAGATGGGGCATTCCTTCAGCGTCAACCCTAAATAGTACCGAACTGGCTGCCGCTCTCGCAGCAGCGCAGACGAATTGATGTTTTTGGGTTTTATTCCGTATTGACATTAATTTAGATTTGACGGGAACACCATGTGCCTTCGGGAAATAATTCCTACGGGAATGAAATGTTGCCTTCGAGAAATAATTCCTACGGGAATGAAATGTTGCCTTCGAGAAATAATTCCTACGGGAATGAAATGTTGCCTTCGAGAAATAATTCCTACGGGAATGAAATGTTGCCTTCGAGAAATAATTCCTACGGGAATGAAATGTTGCCTTCGAGAAATAATTCCTACGGGAATGAAATGTTGCCTTCGAGAAATAATTCCTACGGGAATGAAATGTCCCTTCGGAAAATGTGCCTTCGGAGAATATAGGATGGCCGATGAGTTTTACTCTAAGGAAACCCGCACGACGGATGGTCCGGGAGGGCAACCAGTGCGAAACTAATAGAACTACGTGGGTCTGAGACCGTATGCAGGATGATACGGAGTACGTAGGCGGTGGTCGTGGGAAGACTGCCTCGGCCCGATAAGAGTCCAGATATCCCCTCCCTTATAACTGTTATATTATGTTTGTGTGTTAGTAGAAGTTGGATTCTGTTTGTAGTTCGAATAACTTGTCTTTAGCACAGGTGATAGGTGCGGATGAGAGACAGTACCCAGGTGTGAGCGGACAGTTCGATGTTTTGGTTTTTCTTCTTTATTGCCGATAATTTAGAGTTGACGTGAAGATTGGACATTCCTTCAACGTCAACCCTAAATAGTGCCGAACTGGCCGCCGCTTGTAGAGCAGAGCAGACAGTTCGATGTTTTGGTTTTTTCTTCTTTATTGCATATAATTTAGAGTTGACGTGAAGATGGGGCATTCCTTAAGCGTCAACCCTAAATAGTGACGAACTGGCCGCCACTTGTAGAGCCGAGCGGACAGTTCGATGTTTTGGTTTTTCTTCTTTATTGCCTATAATTTAGAGTTGACGTGAAGATGAGACATTCCATCAGCGTCAACCCTAAATAGTGCCGAACTGGCCGCCGCTTGTAGAGCAGAGCGGACAGTTCGATGTTTTGGTTTTTCTTCTTTATTGCATATAATTTAGATTTGACGTGCAGATGGGGCATTCCTTCAGCGTCAACCTTAAATAGTGCCGAACTGGGCGCCACTTGTAGAGCCGAGCGGACAGTTCGATGTATTGGTTTTTCTGTTTTATTGCATATAATTTAGAGTTGACGTGAAGATGGGGCATTCATTCAACGTCAACCCTAAATAGTGCTGAACTGGCCGCCACTTGTTGAACCGAGCGGACAGATCGATGTTTTGGTTTTTCTTTTTTATTGTATATAATTTAGAGTTGATGTGAAGATGGGGCATTCCTTCAGCGTCAACCCTAAATAGTACCGAACTGGCTGCAGCTCTCGCAGCAGCGCAGACGAATTGATGTTTTTGGGTTTAATTCCGTATTGACATTAATTTAGATTTGACGGGAACACCATGTGCCTTCGGGAAATATTTCCTACGGGAATGAAATGTTGCCTTCGGGAAATAATTCCTACGGGAATGAAATGTTGCCTTCGAGAAATAATTCCTACGGGAATGAAATGTTGCCTTCGAGAAATAATTCCTACGGGAATGAAATGTTGCCTTCGAGAAATAATTCCTACGGGAATGAAATGTTGCCTTCGAGAAATAATTCCTACGGGAATGAAATATTGCCTTCGATAAATATTCCTACGGGAATGAAATGTTGCCTTCGAGAAATAATTCCTACGGGAATGAAATGTACCTTCGGAAAATGTGCCTTCGGAGAATATAGGATGGCCGATGAGTTTTACTCTAAGGCAACCCGCACGACGGATGGTCCGGGAGGGCAACCCGTGCGAAACTAATAGAACTACGTGGGTCTGAGACCGTATGCAGGATGATACGGAGTACGTAGGCGATGGTCGTGGGAAGACTGCCTCGGCCCGATAAGAGTCCAGATATCCCCTCCCTTATAACTGTTATATTATGTTTGTGTGTTAGTAGAAGTTGGATTCTGTTTGTAGTTCGAATAACTTGTCTTTAGCACAGGTGATAGGTGCGGATGAGAGACAGTACCCAGGTGTGGATCAAACCACAGAGCAGGATACTTCAGGTACAAGTTGTTAAGCCGCATCCCTTTTGTTGTGCCCCACCTCACAACATTTATATATTGGCAATGAATTAATGCGGCGGATGTATGGATGCTATTCATACAGGTCTTGAGTTTAAGGTTTCTGTGATGATTAATCTTCCGCTATATTACTACGTCTTCCACTAAGTGCTGTAACGTGCACTCTTTAATGAAGTCTTCCGCTAGAATGTCGCTTTCTTACTCTGTTGATGTGTAGTGACTTTCGCTTAACACCACCCCAATGCATGACCTTGGAGTGTTCAAGGAAGGGGGTTGAAGAAGCTAGTACCTTCACCCTTCGTGATCGCTTCGGCGTCGTGCAAAAAGGGTGGTGTGCGATAAGATCCCCCGGTCGGACCGTCAATTTTGGAGGGGGGGTCTTACAAGCCATGCCAGCTAGGTGAGAGCCTGGTCAGCGGGTCTGCTCGGGGCCAACCTTTGAACCTTTAGAACCTGCCACCGAGTGAGCCTTCGGCCCTGCCAACTAGGTGAGAGCCTGGTCAGCGGGTCTGCTCGGGGCCAACCTTTGAACTTTTAGAACCTGCCACCGAGTGAGCCTCCGGCCCCGCTAGCTAGGTGGGGGCCTGGTCAGCGGATCTGCTCGGCGCCAACCTTTGAACCTTTAGAACCTGCCACCGAGTGAGCCTTCGGCCCTGCTAGCTAGGCGAGAGCCTGGTCAGCGGGTCAGCTCGGGGCCAAACTTTGAACCTTTAGAACCCGCCACCGAGTGAGCCTTCGGCCCTGCTAGCTAGATGAGAGCCTGGTCAGCGGGTCTGCTCGAGGCCAAACTTTGAACCTTTAGAACCTGCCACGGAGTGAGTCTTCGGCCATGCTAACTACGTGAGAGCCTGGTCAGCAGGTCTGCTCAGGGACAACCTTTGAACCTGCCACCGAGTGAGCCTTCGGCCCTGCCGGCTAGGTGGGAGCCTGGTCAGCGGGTCTGCGCGGGGCCAACCTTTAAACCTTTAGGTCCTGCCAACGAGTGAACCTTCGGCCATGCCAGCTAGGTGGGAGCGTGGTCAGCGGTTCTGCACGGGGCCAACCTTTGAACCTTTAGAACCTGCCAGCGAGTGAGCCTTCGGCCCTGTCAACTAGGTGAGAGCCCGGTCAGTGGGTCTGCTCGGGGCCAACCTTTGAACCTTTAGAACCTGCCACCGAGTGAGCCTTCGGCCCTACCAGCGAGGTGAGAGCCTGGTCAGCGGGTCTGCTTGTGGCCAACCTTTGAAACTTTAGAACCTGCCACCGAGTGAGCCTTCGGCCCTGCCAGCTAGGTGAGAGCCTGGTCAGCGGGTCTGCTCGGGGCCAACCTTTGAACCTTTAGAACCTGCCACCGAGTGAGCCTTCGGCCCTGCCAGCTAGGTGAGATCCTGGTTAGTGGGTCTGCTCGGGGCCAACCTTTGAACCTTTAGAACCTGCCACCGAGTGAGCCTTCGGTCCTGCCAGCTAGGTGAGAGCCTGGTCAGCGGGTCTGCTCGGGGCCAACCTTTGAACCTTTAGAACCTGCCACCGAGTGAGCCTTCGGCCCTGCCAGCTAGGTGAGAGCCTGGTCAACGGGTCTGCTGGGGGCCAACCTTTGAACCTTTAGAACCTGCCATCGAGTGAGCCTTCGGCCCTGCCAGCTAGGTGGGAGCCTGGTCAGCGGGTCTGCTCGGGGCCAACCTTTGAACCTTTAGAACCTGCCACCGAGTGAGCCTTCGGCCATGCCAGCTAGGTGGGAGCCTGGTTAGCGGGTCTGCTCGGGGCCAACCTTTGAACCTTTAGAACCTGCCATCGAGTGAGCCTTCGGCCCGCCCAGCTAGGTGGGAGCCTGGTCAGCAGGTCTGCTCGGGGCCAACCTTTGAACCTTTTGAAGCTGCCACCGAGTGAGCCTCCGACCCTGCCAGCTAGGTGAGAGCCCGGTCAGCGGGTTTGCTCGGGGCCAACATTTGAACCATTAGAACCTGCAACCGAGTGAGCCTTCGACCCTGCAAGCTAGGTGAGAGCCTGGTCAGCATGTCTGCACGTGGCCAACCTTTGAACCTTTAGAACTTGCCACCGAGTGAGCCTTTAGCCCTGCCAGCTAGGCTAGAGCCTGGTCAGCGGGTCTGCTCGGGGCCTGAAAGTAAGGTTAGATCTTAAAGTCACTCTAGAGGGGGGGGGGGGGGGGGGGGGGGGGGTGAATAGAGTATTAAAAATTTTTCACTTATTTTTATAGCGGAAGTAAAATAGTGATATTTATTGGTGTATAACAGAGTGAGTTATAAAACAAAATAAAAACAAAGCACAACACAGTACAGAAAATCACACAAATACAGAGGAGACAGATTTATAGTAGTTCCCCAATCAACCTGGATACATCTACTCTTCTACAACCCATGGTAGGATTCCACTAGGTTTTTGATCAGGTGCCCTATCACCAATGGATTTTTGATCAGGTGTCCAAACACCAATGAACTTTTGATCAGGTGTTCAAACCAAACTACAGGTTTTTGTTCAGGTGCCCTGCCACCAAGGGGTTAACTTTTGAAGGGAGTTAGAACCATGTACAAGAGGGGATAAAGAGGGTTATGAAGTTCTTCTCTGTCAATAATCTGAGAGAAGACTAGTGGATTGTGATGATGTAAAGCTCCCCCTGTCTGATAGAAATTAGTTGACAGTTGAGGATGGAGCTTTCTCTTGAATGTAGATCTTCCTTTGATAGCTGATGAATCTGAGAGAGAAAGGTTTCTCAGATTGTTTGTTGCTCTTAAAGATTAGAACTTGCAACAGAAATCTGAGATAAGAATGTTGATGTTGTTCTCAGAGATTGAGATGTGCTTCTTGAGGAAGATGAAGATCTGTAAGCTTTTTCTTCCTTCCTTCTGTGTTTTCTCTCGACAGTATTCATCTCTTTTCTTTTTCCTCTTTTCAATAATACTGGTACAACTATCCTCCTGTCTTCCTTTTTCATTTAAAATATATCTCTGATTTGAATTTCAAATCCTCTGAATAAGGAATAAAATAATCTGGAGGATTATTTCTTGGAACTGCAAGCCAATATTTAATTCCTTTTCCTTTTCAATAAATGATATCCTTTTCCAATAAGCCAAACGGCTATTTTCTCGAGAGAGGACAATGGAAAGGAATAAAATAAAAAGGAAGGATATAATCCTTGACTTATCTGGAATAAATAGAGCCGTTGCTGATAATCTGAGTTCAGAGAATAGAATAAAATAATCCGTCTGAAATACTGAACTGAATAGAAATTTCGTCGACCTGAAAACTGAATTAGTCGAACAGTGTAACACCTCCCCTGTAATGACCATATAATATGGGTCCGGCCGGGACCCCACAGCATATAACCGCCACAGCTTTAGTATTAAAAGATGATATTAACTACCCAATCTCAAAACTCAGACAACACAGCGGAAACAAACTAAAACCACAGAGATTGTCCACACAACATAGGAGCCCAACTGGCCTTAAGGCCTTACAAATCAATGTCCAAATCATCAAACATTCCATAATAAAAGACATCCCAACAAAAGGGGAAAGATAGTTTTTCCCTAAACTACCTCGGCATGCAAGCCGGATATAACAAAGTACGAAGAAAGTAATGCAGGAAAACAACTAAGCACTTCGTGAGGCTTTAGGCCTTTTTGGCCGGCGCGCTGGGTCCAGCCTGCGATTCTTGCCCTGCAACCAAATCACAAAGAGCGGTAAACGAGGGTCAGCTATGGCTGACCACAAGCGGTGTAACAACATCCCTCCTCCCGGTCGTCCTAGCGGACCCCGGGGAACTACTTCACCCTGCAAGTCAGCACTTCGTATGCAAATGTACATAAAGAAAAGCAACATAAATACAGGCATGAGTGTCACAAGCATCATCCACGTTTCTATGTTGAGCAGGTAATAAAAGGGGCCTAACAATGCAAAATGAGTGCAAACCCGGGTTTCACCTAAGGCACCCTAAAGCGTATGAATCTAACACATCATCATACATCACCAACACAAAGGTACTCATTACTTCCCCACAGGGGCATCAAAACCCAAGGCCAAGAGCTCTCGCTGAGACCCACCTCGCCTGGCCCACCATGCCATCGGGCTTGTCTAACAGCTCACACGCTCGGGCCGCCAACAACACACTAAGACCGATTCTAAGAATTTTGGCCACCCAAAACGTCCCAAGGCCCTGGGCTTACTTTCGGGGCAACGTCCACCGATTGCCTCGCCTGGCGACCGTCAACGGACTCATCCGTAGCACAGACATTCTCATCAGTCAACAATCGAAGGGACTAATCTTGCCGGGACACTCTCCACACGTGAATCTCAGTCTTCACGGGATAGCCAGCCGACCACAAAGACCAATCGCGCCTTCGCCAAACACTAGGCATCACAAGCCCCAAAATCCGCACATTATTTCTCCGCCCTAAACCCAACATTCGTTACCACACGAAGCTATAAGGGCATCACAACGACGAGTTCGCCGTATTCGGATTTCTAACAAAACCCCTAAAATGCGCGTAAATCAACATCACCGGATCGGACCAACGGCCACAAATCTGGCTTCACCCACAATGCCTAATCCGCTAACGGAGAGGATCTCTAGTGCAAAACATGCCGGGGACGGACACAATCAACCCGGTGGTTCCTCTTGAACCAAGGCGACCCGGATCCCTCTCACTCGACGGATCCGGTGCCAAAATGCAGAAAATAAAGGGATGCCAAGCACGCATCCTAAAGACCGGGAGGAGAAATGTCGTTACCTTTTGAGATCTCCTCCTAGCCATGAGAAGCTTGCAACCAAATGGTGGAGAAGAAGCGCCTTGACGCCCTCTACGCGTTGCCGGTCTCGGATCGGCGATCGGAGCTCCGAAGCTCCAACAATGGCGGATCTCCCCTCTTCTTCCTCCTTGCCCCCTTCTCCTTTCTCCAACCTCAGAGAGAGAAAAGGCTTGAAAATATGAGGGATTAACCCCTCATCCAAGCCCTAAAGCCCCCCAGCGAAACATCTCAGCCGTTGGATCAAATCCCGGAATATTTGATCGGTCGGATCGTCATCCCGCACGTTTTCGCGGAACAGGAATAAACAGGGCGCACGATCACTGGTCGTGCGCGAAGAGGAAATGGTCGTGCGATAAGCCGAGACAGAACTCTGATTTCTTGCGGGTTGCGCACGATCACTGGCGCACGATCACTGGTCGTGCGCGAACAGGACAATGGTCGTGCGCATAGAACTGTTGGGGAATTTTAGCCTATCCCGAGCGCAGCACTACCACTCCGCCTACCTCGCTGAACTACGATTTTTGGGGTGTTACAACTCCACCCCCCTTCAAAGAATTTCGTCCTCGAAATTTCAGAATTTAAACAGGAAATTCATAATGCATACTTGGAGCGAAAAGTTCCGGGAAATCCTCCCGCATCGCTTGCTCACGCTCCCAAGAGAATTCGTCTCGCCCGCAGTTATCCCATCGCACCTTTACAAGTTTGACTTGCTTGTTATGCAATTGCCGGACTTCTGAATCCTCCACGCACACCGGGCGAACTCTCGCCCCCAAGTCCTCCATCACCGGCACCGCCGCCGCTTCGACCACGACGCTCGGCTCTACCAAAGCTTTCCTCAGCACGGAGACATGGAAAACGTCATGTAATCCACTAAGCTCTGCGGACAACGCCAAACGATAGGCTGCTTCGCCTATACACTCCGTAACCTCGAACGAACCCAAAAATCTCGGACTCAACTTCTTGAGTCGCCGCACCCGCGAAACACCCTTAAACGGCTTGATCTTCAAGTAGACCATGTCGCCCACTGCGAACTCCACATTTCTGTGGCGCGCATTAAAATACTTCGCTTGTCGATCCTGAGCAACCTTCATGCGCTCCTGGATCGTCCGCACAATCTCGCAAGCATCTTCCACCACTTGCTTTCCCAAAATCTTAGTGTCTCCCACCTCTGCCCAAGACATCGGCGTTCGACACTTCCTTCCATACAAAGCTTCGTATGGCGCCATCTTGATACTCGCCTGGAAGCTATTATTATAGGCGAACTCCACCATGAAAAGGTGGTCTTCCCAACCTTTGCCAAAGTCGAGAGCACACATCCTCAACATGTCTTCCAACGTACGGTTCGTTCGCTCCGTCTGACCATCGGTCTGCGGATGGAACGCGGTGCTAAACTTGAGCTTCGTGCCTAGACTTTTCTGCACTAATCTCCAGTCCTTCGAGGTGAATCGCCCATCGCGATCACTAACTATGCTCTTCGGAATTCCGTGCAACCGCACCATGTTTCGAACATAAAGCTCCACGAGCTTTTCCACGCCATCGCCCTTCTGATTCGGAATGAAGTGGGCCACCTTCGTCAGGCGATCTACTATCACCCAAATCGCATCGTTACCCTGCTGCGATCGAGGCAAACCATGCACAAAATCCATAGAGATGTCATCAAATTTCCATTCGGGGATGGGAAGAGGCTTCAAGAACCCACCGGGCCTTTGGCACTCAGCCTTCACCAAGGCACAAGTCTGACATCGGCTCACGTACTCGGCTACATCCCGCTTCATCCCAGGCCACCAAAAAGATTTCTTCAAATCCGCGTACATCTTTGTACTTCCTGGATGAACGGAGTACTTCGTAAAGTGAGCTTCAAACATCAACTCCTCGCGAAGCTTGCCGAAGCGCGGAACACAGATCCTTCCGTCTCTCCTCAGAATTCCACCAACCATCTCCAAAGCAGTGCCTTCGCTTTGCTGAGCCTCCAACACCAACTGTTGGCACTCCTCGTCCGCACTGGTCGCCTCTCGGATTCGATCCATTATATCACACTGCATTTCAATCCAGTTCAAACGAGCTACGCTAGACTCACCTCTAGCCACACAAGAAATGTCAAGAGACTCCAAGTCTCGAATCAAACGCTCGTTATGCGCCTCCATCCAATTACCTTGCCCGGAGTACTTCCTACTCAAAGCATCCGCCACCACGTTGGCTTTACCCGGAGTATATTGAATCACCACGTCGTAGTCCCCAAGGAACTCGACCCACCTACGTTGCCGCATATTCAGGTCCTTTTGGTCTAGAAGGTACCTCAAGCTTTTGTGATCTGTAAAGATCTCCACCTTCGCACCATAAACGTAGTGTCGCCACAACTTTAGCGCAAAGATTACCGCCGCCAACTCCAGATCGTGGACGGGATAATTCTTCTCATGAGTCTTTAACTGCCTTGACCCATAAGCGATCACCTTGCCGTGCTGCACCAGCACGCAACCCAACCCGCAACCTGACGCGTCGCTGAAAATCTGAAATCCTTCCGTCCCACTAGGAAGACTAAGGATTGGAGCGGACATAAACCTTTCCTTCAGATTCTCAAATGCACGGGCACACTCCGGTGTCCATACGAACCTCTGGTCCTTGCGAGTGAGAGTGGTGAGGGGCAGCGCCATCCGCGAAAAGTTCTCCACGAACCTTCTATAATAACCGGCTAGTCCAAGGAAACTCCGGACTTCCGCCACGGTCCTCAAGACAGGCCAATCTCTAATGGCTTCAATCTTCGCTGGATCTACCGCCACCCCATCTCCACTAATTATGTGCCCCAAGAAAGCCACCTTCTCGATCCAAAACTCACATTTTGAGAACTTAGCATAAAGCTGATTCTCCCTTAGAGCCTGCAATACTTGCCTCAAGTGAGACTCATGCTCTGCCTCCGATTTTGAATACACCAAAATATCATCAATAAACACCACCACGAACGAATCTAGGAATGGGCGAAAAACCTTATTCATCAAATCCATGAACACAGATGGCGCGTTCGTCAGTCCGAACGGCATCACCGAAAACTCGTAGTGTCCATACCGAGTCCCAAACGCTGTCTTGGCAACGTCCTCTTCTCGAATCTTCAACTGGTAGTACCCTGATTTCAAATCCAACTTGGAGTACACCACCGACCCCACTAACTGGTCGAATAAATCATCGATTCGGGGAATCGGATATTTATTCTTAACGGTCAATTTATTCAATTCACGGTAATCGATACACAACCGCATACTTCCGTCTTTCTTCTTCACAAACAATACCGGCGCGCTCCACGGCGAAGAGCTGGGCCTAATGTACCCTTGCTCTAACAACTCCTGCAACTGAACCTTTAACTCGGCCAGTTCCTTCGGTGCCATCCTAAACGGAGGATGCGACACTGGCCTCGCACCCGGTACCAACTCAATCGAGAAATCAATTTCACGCCGAGGAGGTGCTCCCGGAAGCTCCTCGGGGAAAACATCCTCAAATTCTTCCACCACCGGAACTTCCCTAATAGCCAACTTTGTGGAGTGAGTCTCCAACAAAGCTAAGAACGCCTCGCCTCCTTGGTTTACCGCACGCCTCACTTGCATAGCGGAAATCAGGGAGCAAGCCACTCCGCTTAGGCCTTCAAACTTGACCTCTGCTCTACCTTCACCTCTCAGGGTTACCACCTTCAACTGGCAGTCGATACTAGCTCGCTGCTCCGCAAGCCAGTCCATTCCCAAGATAACATCGAATTCGGCTAGTGGCAGAATCGCTGCTACCAACACGAAATCACAATCGCCAATTTGCATCACAATGCGCCCCTTCCTCATGGTAGTCATGAAAGACCCATTCGACATACGCACACTCAGCTCCACTCCTGCCACTACGGGCTCAGCACCGATCTTCCGGATAAAACTTTCCGCAAGAAAAGAGTGTGACGCCCCCGTGTCGAACAACACTCGAGAGGGGTAGCCCGAAACTAGCACAAAACCTAACCACGTGCAAAACAAGCATGAAATGCCGCAACCTACATTATAGTAACAAACGAAACTTAAATATTTCGTACCTGTCACCACATCGGGTTGACGTATCGCTTCCTGCTGCCCAAGGTTATAGGCTCTAGGCTGCACTGGAGGGAACCGCGAAGCACTCGACTCCGCCGCTTTCCCCTTCTCTGCAACACTGGGACCCGAACGCACCGATTGTTCTTGCCTCGGCTCTGGCCCAGCTCCGCCCTCGGTACAAAAACGGCTAATGTGACCCACCTTGCCACACTGGTAACAAGTAACCGGACCTTTGGAACGGAAATCTCCCGAAGGTGCGCCACTTCTCTCCCCAGGCCTATTAGGACGGGGCTTCTTCTTCCATCAGCTGCCCTCGGACTTCCACTGGGGTTGAGACTGAGAAGGATTTCCTTCTCCCTGCCTTGCCGCAACACCCTTTCGCCGTTGAGTTCGCTCCAAGTCGCTCTCCAGCGTGCGAGCGGCTTCGACAAACTCATTGAATCCCGCATTCTTCAGGGCTATGAGTGGTTGCCTTAAATTTTCCCTCAACCCTTGATAAAAGAGGTTATCTCTCTCTTCGTCATCTGCCATAGTCGTACCCGCATACCGACCCAACCGAGTGAACTCTTACAGATATTCATCCACTGTCTTCTCCCGCTGCACCAAATGCAGAAACTGACGCTGCAGTGCTAACCTTGTTGAAGCCGGAATGTAACGCTTTAGGAAAGCGTTTCCGAACTCCTCCATGGACGGAACACGCCCAACAAAATGTCGACCGTTATGGTTCACCCACCACAACTTCGCATCGCCCTCTAACATGAAGCTCGCAAAGTGAGACTGCCTCTCAGCTGGGGTCTCAGCTGCCTTCAAGAACTCCTGACTCCTGGATCCTCGAAAGACAATCCTCGGCATCCGTTGGAGTGCCCGCTCCCTTGAATGTCGGAGGGTGGAAACTCAAGAAATACTTCATGAATCGATCACCCATCGGAATAGCTCTCTCCTCTAAAGGCTCTGCTTGCCTTACTTCGACATCCGGTGCATCCGGCGTAGCCGCCGGAGTGACAGGGGTCGCAACTTGCACCACCAGCGTAGGAACCCGTGGCATCGCTCCAGCTTGAGCCGCTACCATTGCCTCCGCTAGCATGCGACAGAAATCAGCCGGGGACATGCCCACATTCATGAGGCCTGGAGCAGTAGCACTGCTCCCTGAAGGCTCCTCTTGCCTCCTCGACGTCCCCGCATCATCGCCAACATCCTAGCATAAGCAAGGAAAAAGACTTATCAATCTCTATTCGCAAGACTCAAACACAGGGATACTCATGATCCCGCACAATACTCCTATGTGGACAATCTCTCATGCGATCCAAATACACTAGACCTCGCAAGAATACGCAACCTAGCTCTGATACCAAATTGTAACACCTCCCCTGTAATGACCATATAATATGGGTCCGGCCGGGACCCCACAGCATATAACCGCCACAGCTTTAGTATTAAAAGATGATATTAACTACCCAATCTCAGAACTCAGACAACACAGCGAAAACAAACTAAAACCACAGAGATTGTCCACACAACATAGGAGTCCAACTGGCCTTAAGGCCTTACAAATCAATGTCCAAATCATCAAACATTCCATAATAAAAGACATCCCAACAAAAGGGGAAAGATAGTTTTTCCCTAAACTACCTCGGCATGCAAGCCGGATATAACAAAGTACGAAGAAAGTAATGCAGGAAAACAACTAAGCACTTCGTGAGGCTTTAGGCCTTTTTGGCCGGCGCGCTGGGTCCAGCCTGCGATTCTTGCCCTGCAACCAAATCACAAAGAGCGGTAAACGAGGGTCAGCTATGGCTGACCACAAGCGGTGTAACAACATCCCTCCTCCCGGCTGTCCTAGCGGACCCCGGGGAACTACTTCACCCTGCAAGTCAGCACTTCGTATGCAAATGTACATAAAGAAAAGCAACATAAATACAGGCATGAGTGTCACAAGCATCATCCACGTTTCTATGTTGAGCAGGTAATAAAAGGGGCCTAACAATGCAAAATGAGTGCAAACCCGGGTTTCACCCAAGGCACCCTAAAGCGTATAAATCTAACACATCATCATACATCACCAACACAAAGGTACTCATTACTTCCCCACAGGGGCATCAAAACCCAAGGCCAAGAGCTCTCGCTGAGACCCACCTTGCCTGGCCCACCATGCCATCGGGCTTGTCTAACAGCTCACACGCTCGGGCCGCCAACAACGCACTAAGACCGATTCTAAGAATTCTGGCCACCCAAAACGTCCCAAGGCCCTGGGCTTACTTTCGGGACAACGTCCACCGATTGCCTCGCCTGGCGACCGTCAACGGACTCATCTGTAGCACAGACATTCTCATCAGTCAACAATCGAAGGGACTAATCTTGCCGGGACACTCTCCACACGTGAATCTCAGTCTTCACGGGATAGCCAGCCGACCACAAAGACCAATCGCGCCTTCGCCCAACACTAGGCATCACAAGCACCAAAATCCGCACATTATTTCTCCGCCCTAAACCCAACATTTGTTACCACACGAAGCTACAAGGGCATCACAACGACGAGTTCGCCGTATTCGAATTTCTAACAAAACCCCTAAAATGCGCGTAAATCAACATCACCGGATCGGACCAACGGCCACAAATCCGGCTTCACCCACAATGCCTAATCCGCTAACGGAGCAGATCTCTAGTGCAAAACATGCCAGGGACGGACACAATCAACCTGGTGGTTCCTCTTGAACCAAGGCGACCCGGATCCCTCTCACTCGACGGATCCGGTGCCAAAATTCAGAAAATAAAGGGATGCCAAGCACGCATCCTAAAGACCGGGAGGAGAAATGTCGTTACCTTTTGAGATCTCCTCCTAGCCATGAGACGCTTGCAACCAAACGGTGGAGAAGAAGCGCCTTGACGCCCTCTACACGTTGCCGGTCTCGGATCGGCGATCGGAGCTCCGAAGCTCCAACAATGGCGGATCTCCCCTCTTCTTCCTCCTTGCCCCCTTCTCCTTTCTCCAACCTAAGAGAGAGAAAAGGCTTGAAAATATGAGGGATTAACCCCTCATCCAAGACCTAAAGCCCCCCAGCGAAACATCTCAGCCGTTGGATCAAATCCCGGAATATTTGATCGGTCGGATCGTCATCCCGCACGTTTTCGCGGAACAGGAATAAACAGGGCGCACGATCACAGGCGCACGATCACTGGTCGTGCGCGAAGAGGAAATGGTCGTGCGATAAGCCGAGACAGAACTCCGATTTCTTGTGGGTTGCGCACGATCACTGGCGCACGATCACTGGTCGTGCGCGAAGAGGACAATGGTCGTGCGCATAGAACTGTTGGGGAATTTTTAGCCTATCCCGAGCGCAGCACTACCACTCCGCCTACCTCGCTGAACTACGATTTTTGGGGTGTTACAAACAGAGTGTTGTGTTCATCGACCTGAATGATAAACAACTGAATCTGGCTGGAAGAATTGAATTAGTCAATCTGAGAAAAACTTTCGTCGAACTGAATCAATTCGTCGACCGTTGAGACTTGGTCGAATGCTGAGACTTGGTCAACCGCTGAGACTGAAGTTCATAAACCGCTGAGACTGAAGTTCATCGACTGCTGAGACGCTGCAAGATCGTCGAACGCAGGAGCATGTTGTTCGTCGAACGCAGGAAGCATTTCGTCGAATGCAGGATGGAGTTCGTCGAACGCAGAAACTGATTCTTTTCCTTAATTCTATCAGCCTAAAACCTTGACCTTTAGACTATACATTGGGGTCAACTTAGTCCTAGTCAACAGATAGTGATCCTAGCCCAAATCAGTAATAGGGTTGTTCTAACAATCTCCCCTATTTGGGTTAGGACACTATTTGACAGAATTGAATAATAAAACAAACAACAAAACAACAGAGCATATATATCTGATAGATTTTAAATATTTCAGCAGATATAAAATATGATACTCTGAGTTTTGAAATTTTACATTGAATACAGAAATGATAAAAACAAATAATCATAACCTTTTGCTTTCTGAATTCTGACATTGCTTTCAGCTTTCTGAATTTGATTATCTGATTTGTATCTGCTATATCAAATAATATTTCTGAATCTGCATTTGCATCTTTTGCTTTGCTTAGAAACCCTTGCCTTCAACATTTTTCTTGGTTTATCTGAACTGAATCTTGCTTTCTGAAAATTTTTTAAGTTGGAGGTGACTTCACCAAATCAACTTGAACTGGAACTGAAAAGCTTTATAATCTGAATCTGCATTTTTCAGCTTTAGCTTTTGTTGATCTGAACTGTAGCAATAACTGAATCTGCTTTGCTACCAATCTGCATTTGAATCTATCATATCTGAATTTCTGAATCAAAACTGCTGTGAGCTTCTTCATCAAGAACTGATTTTTCTTTTTCATACAGCATCTCCCCTTGAAACTTGAGCACCTTCATAAAACATCTCCCCCTATCATAAAGGAGTTTCTTCAAAACATCTCCCCCTATCAAAAGGAGCTTCTTCATGAAACTTCTCCCCCTGTCTAGTTTCAGGAAGGTCTGAAGCTAGGCCCCTAGAAGAAGGGACAGATGAGTAGGTAGGGAAGGATGCAATCTTTTTGAAGAAATATTGCTATTGTTCCTGCAAAATAAATTAGAGATCAAGTGCAAAGGAACTGGAAAGAGAAGCAATTTTTGTAGGCATATAGTTAAAGTGAAATAAAAGATTTGATTATAAGGAAAGATCATAAACATAGGCTTCATCAAAACTGCGTTCGACAAAAAATAAATTTTCATCGATCTCAGTTCGACGATCTAGATGACTTCGTCGATCTCCGTTCGACTAGATTTCGTCGATCTCCGTTCGACGAACGACTAGATTTCGTCCATCTCAGTTCGATGAAAAGATGGGATAAGTAGAAAATTTAATTTTTTTTCAATTGATTGAATCTCCATCTATCATTCCTAGCTGATTTATAAAGAAGATATGTTTCTTTTCATCCAAGGGTTTGGTGAAAATATCAACCCTTTGCAAATCAGTAGAAATGAATTGTAGGCAAATTTTATTTTTATCCACATTATCTCTGATAAAGTGGTGCCTAATTTCTATGTGTTTAGTCCTACTATGGAGTACTGGATTTTGTGCTATAGATATTGCACTAGTATTGTCACAAAATATATTTGAATTATTTAAGTTGATATCATAGTCTATAAGTTGATTTTGTATCCATAATATCTGTGAGCAGCAACTGCCTGCAGCAATATATTCTGCTTCAGCTGTTGATGTAAACACAGATGTTTGTTTCTTACAAAACCAATACACAAGCCTATCACCAAGAAACTGACAAGTTCCTGATGTGCTTTTCTTGTCTACTCTGCATCCAGCATAATCAGAATCTGAGAATCCAGTTAATTCAAATTCTAAAGCTGTTGGATACCATAGTCCTAGATTTGGAGAACCCTTTATAAATTTCAATTTTTTTAAATAAAATTAGGTGAGATTCTTTGGGGTTAACTTGGAACCTAGCACAAATACATGTAGCAAACATTATATCAGGTCTACTAGCTGTTAAGTAAAGTAGTGAGCCAACAATTGCTCTATATACTTTCTGATCAACAGGTTTCCCTGATTCATCATTGTCAACAACAACATTGGAGGGCATGAGTGTTTTCATGGTGGAAGCATCAGACATATCAAATCTTTTCACTAATTCCTTAGCATACTTGGATTGTAATATGAATATGCCATTTGGAGTTTGCTTCACTTGAAGACCAAGGAAGTAAGATAACTCACCCATACCACTTATTTCAAATTTAGATTGCATTAAGTTCGAAAACCTTTTGCATAGATTTGAATCAGTAGAGCCAAATATGATATCATCTACATATATTTGAACTAGTAATGTTTGATTTTTATGTATCCTGAAAAATAAGGTTTTATCAACAATGCCTCTACAGAAATTGTTCTCCAAAAGAAAATTAGCTAAGGTCTCATACCATGCTCTGGGAGCTTGCTTGAGACCATAGAGAGCTTTATTAAGCTTAAATACATAAGAAGAGTGAGTTGGAGAGATGAAACCTGGTGGTTGTTCCACATAGACTTCTTCTTTGATGTCTCCATTCAAGAATGCACTCTTCACATCCATCTGATATACCTTGAACTTCTTGAATGCAGCAAAGGCAAGGAATATCCTTATAGCTTCAAGTCTAGCAACAGGAGCAAAGGTTTGATCATAATCAATTCCTTTTTCCTGAGAATATCCTTGGGCTACCAATCTTGCTTTATTTCTGATGATTATTCCTTGATCATCTAGCTTGTTCCTGAAGACCCACTTGGTGCCAATGACCGGATGGCCTTTTGGTCTTGGAACCAAATCCCAAACCTTGTTCCTTTCAAATTGGTTGAGCTCCTCTTGCATTGCAAGAATCCAGTTTGGATCTTGTTCTGCATCTTTTATGGATTGAGGTTCAACTTGTGATAGGAAACAAGTGTGCATCTGATTTTGGTGTAGTTGATGCCTTGTTTGAACTCCTGCTGAAATATCTCCAATGATTTGGGATATTGGATGATCTCTAACTGTGATGTGATCAACAGTTAGAGTTGGTTCAACAATAATTTCTTCTTGAGGGACTTGTTCAGCTGTCATTTGATTTGAATTGTCAGCAAGATCTGGATTATCCTCTTCTTCACTGTCTTCAATTATTTCATTTGATGGAAGTAGAGAATCTTCATTCTGTAGATTTAGTCCATTGAGTTCTTCACATAGAACTGGTACCTGCAAAGTATTTTTGGTAGAGGTGGCATTCCTCTCCTCATTTAACATGTTAGTCTCATTAAAAGATACATGCATGGACTCTTCTATCTTAAGAGTAGATTTGTTGTAAACTCTATATGCTTTACTTAGAAAGAGAATATCCAAGAAATATACCTTCAGCAGATTTTGCTTCAAATTTCCTTAAATACTTCTTATCATTGTTATGCATATAGCATTTACATCCAAATATCTTAAAATAGTTAACCTTAGGCTTTTTATTCTTGAGTAATTCATAGGGAGTTTTACCCTTAAGCTTATGTATCAGGCTTCTGTTCAACACATAATTAGTTGTGTTCACTACCTCTGCCCAAAAAGAGATTGGCAAGTGAGCATCAACAAGCAATGTAGTTGCTGATACAATTAGTGTTCTATTTTTCCTTTCAGCTACCCCATTTTGTTGACGAGTTCTAGGAGCAGAGAAACACTGCCTGATCCCTTCTTTTCCACAGAATTCTCTCATTAGAAGAGATTCAAACTCAGTGCCATGATCACTTCTGATCAATGCAACTAGAGTAGAGTACTCAATCTTGATGGACCTGAGAAAGTCTGTCAGAACATTGAAGGTGTCAGACTTGCTCCTAAGAAAGAACACCCAAGTGAATCATGAGAAGTCATCTACAATAACTAGAGAATAATGCTTCCCTCCTAGACTTTGTATTGCAGTGGGTCCAAAGAGATCCAAATGCAGTAAGTACAAAATCCTAGGTGAATCACTCTTGGATAAAGATTTAAAACTACTCTTGGTCTGCTTACCTAATTGACAAGCCCTGCAGAGTCCTTCCTTCTTGTAAGAACCAGAAGGCAGTCCTCTAACAAGATTGTCCTTAGAAAGCTTAGATATAGTTCTAAGGTTAATATGCCCAAGCCTTTTATGCCATAATTCATTTGTTTTACTTATAGAATTAAATAAACAAATATCAGAATTGCCAGAGTCAAAATTGACTAAATAAATGTTTCCATGTCTAATACCAGATAACACATTTATGTTTTTATTATTGGTAATAAGACATAAGGAATGGTTAAAAGTTACCTGATAACCTTCATCATATAACTGGCTTATGCTGATGAGGTTGTGCTTCAGACCCTTGACATAAGCTACCTCTTTGAAGGTGACTGCTCCAACTTTGATCTGTCCATAGCCTTTGGTTTGTCCACAGTTGGAGTCTCCAGAGATCACTTTGGGCCAAGCCTTGCCTTGTAGTTGCTTAAGTTGGCCTTGTTTCCTATCATATGCTTTGAGCACCCACTATCCAAATACATTTGTTCTTTTATTTTTGGATAGCTTTGTACCTGCAAAACAGAAAATATTCTAGTTGTTCTTGACCCAGACTACTTTGGGTCCTTTTGTTTTTCCACAAAATTCTGAAATGAAAGACATCTCAGGCTTATCCTTATAACCTTGTGGATGATATCTCCTTGGATGAATTATCAACACAGTGAAAGGATTATTAGTATGTGAAGAATAAAAATTCTTTAGATTTTCAGTATGTTTTTCGTTCGACGAATTTGGATAAATTCGTCGATTGTCGTTCGACGAAGTGAAGTGCTTTCGTCGAATGCCGTTTGAATAATTACTATACTAAAGGTCTGGCTTCAGAGTTCGTCGATCTCCGTTCGACGAAATGAATTGATTTCGTCGAGCTCCGTTCTACGAATTCTACTGAATTCCTTTATTCTTAACATCCTTGCTTGAAATGTTTTTATCTACTTCTACTGGCTCTTTGTTCTTGGCAGAAATGAATTTTATTGGTGTAGAAAGAATGTTCTTCTTAAGGAGGTGTGGCTCACTTGATGATGCACCCAAACCTAGTTTGCCATTTAATCTGGCATTCACTGTGCTTGTGATGCCCATCAGTTTGATACTTCTCCCATTTAGGGATTCTTCAAATTTATTAGCTTCAGATAACTTGTTCTCAATGAGAACAATGTGTTCTTTTGAAGCAGCCAATTCTTTCTTAAGATTTGCATTTTCTTCACTTAGTTGGTTCATTTCAGCCAACTTATTTCTGAGAGAGATTATTTCTTTCTCAGATTTGATTAAATCTATACAAAGAGCTTTGAATTCATCTTTGAATTCAATTGAATTAAAATCAAAAGTAGATATTACCTGATCACTGTCATTTTCTGATTCTGATTCTTCTAAATTACTTCCTGAGGCATTGATAGCCATCATGCAGAAGTTTCTTTCATCTTCATCATCACTGGAGCTGGAAGATGATGCATATTCTGAATCATTGCATGAGTCATAAACAACCATCAAGTATTGATCCTTTTCATTTGCATCATTTTCATCTTCAGATGAGCTGGATGATGAATCTGATTTTGTTTCACTCCATGTTTCAGCTACAAAGCCTCTTCTCTTGTGTTTGTGTTTGTGGGAGGATGGCTTGCTGGAGTGCCTCTTTTCTTCTTTGTCTTTTCTCTTTTCCTTCTTTTGATTATCTGGACACTCTGGTAGAATGTGTCCAGGTTCCTGCAACCAAAACAGATAATTTCAATAGAATTTGATTTATCATACCTTGGTTTTCCTCTTGATCTGGAATCCTTCTTTCTGAAGTCCTTCTTAGACATTTTATAAAATCTCTTTGCTAATAGGATCATGAACTCCATTTCTCCTGGAGCCTTGTCTTCCTCTTCAGTTGCTTGAAAAGCAATACTTCTCTCCTTCTTGGATGCTGGAGATGAGGCAGATTGTTCAGCTTCGCTAGTTTTGATAAGCTGCTCATAGGATTTAAGTTTGCCTAACAAGCTCTCAGTGGAGATCTCATTAAGGCTTCTGGCTTCCTTGATTGGCCAGATCCTATAGTCCCATGTGCTGGGGAAGCACATAAGGATCTTATCATTCATTGATTATGAGACTGAGTCTAAAGATTTCAGCTCATTGATTATTAGACTGAGTCTATTGTACATATCAGCCACTGTCTCAGTTTCTCCTTTCTTGAAGTTTTCATACTAAGAAATAAGGTGGGATCTTCTATCTTTTCTTTCATCTGCTGATCCTTCAACCATGTTGTTGAGTGAGATCCAGATTTCCCTTGCTGAAGTGCATTCCACAACTTTTTGGAAAATGTCATCTGACATTGTTTGTGCCAAAATATTCATTGGCTTGGCATCTGCACTTCTCTACTTCTTTTGAGCATCTGTCCACTCAGGTGGTGGAACAACATTGTTGTTAGTTGGTGCTTCAGCACTTGTTGTTGCTGTAGGAGCAGGAGGTCCTGTCAAAATAACATTGAAAATATCTTCGTCAATAGAATTCATGTATAATCTGATCCTTGCCTCCCATAGTGCAAACTTATTTAGATTGCACATAGGAGGTCTTGTGCTTGAATATTTTTTGTTCTATGTCATGGATTTTTAGCAAATGAAAACTCTAAAATAAATTTAAGATCTAATTGATTTTTTGATTCAGGTGTTAGCCTGTATACAATCAACCAATCTCTGATACCAATTAAAAGTGAGGTTAGATCTTAAAGTCACTCTAGAGGGGGGGGGGGGGGGGGGTGAATCGAGTATTAAAAAGTTTTTCACTTATTTTTATAGCGGAATTAAAATAGTGATATTTATATGTGTATAACAGAGTGAGTTATAAAACAAAATAAAATCAAAGCACAACACAGTACAAAAAATCACACAAACACAGAGGACACAAGGATTTATAGTAGTTCCCCAATCAACCTGGGTACATCTACTCTTCTACCACCGTTGGTAGGATTCCACTAGGTTTTTGATCAGGTGCCCTATCACCAATGGATTTTTGATCAGGTGTCCAAACACCAATAAGCTTTTGATCAGGTGCTCAAACCAAACTGCAGGTTTTTGTTCAGGTGCCCTGCCACCAAGGGGTTAACTTTTGAAGGGAGTTAGAACCATGTACAAGAGGGGACAAAGAGTGTTGGAGCCTATGTTCCTCATTTCTTGGTTTGAGAATAACAAATATCGTGTTGTATTTGATCTTGTATTTTGTGTGTTTATAGTATCCAGGTTGTACAAGAACTATACCTACACATCACTATGAGTAGTATACTGAATGGAGGTGACTCTCTGGAAAGAAAGCTAACTCCCCGCGTTAGTAGTTAATGCCCCACGTTAACTTCCGTTGAGAAGGAACCCGTCGAGAAGAAATGCCGTCGAGAACGAATCCGTTGAGAATCAGAGACAACGCCAGACGTTAGGTCTTAACGTCGGGCGCTAGCCGTTCGATGAAACTGCGTTCGATGAAAATGTCGTTCGACGAAATGAGAAGGCCGCTCGACGAAAATGCTGTTCGACGAAATGAGAAGGCCGCTCGACGAAACTGCGTTCGACGAAAAGGCCGTTCGACGAACTTTGAAGGGGAACAAAACTCAACACCAGCGTTGACTCTTAACGCCCGCGTTGAATCAAACTACCATGATCTTGAAGGTTGCGCGATTTCAGCCACGACAGTACACGTTCACTAACGCCGACGTTAACCCTTAATGCCACGCATTAGCTCACATGGCTATTTAAAGTACAGCCCTCTCATTCTATGTATTATGATTCCAGAATTCTGATACTTTGGAGAGAGGTTCGTGTACAATAATTAAGAGATCTCCCTTGGGCTATCATGAAGATCTAAAGAGGATTTTGAAGGAGAAGGTCTATAACGCATATCCCATACGTAGGACGCTAACATCTACATCGCCTTCGTCCTCTTTTCAGAATTTCTTGGGGAGTTTCTCTTTACTTATCTTGTAATCTTTTATTTTATTCTCTTTGTAATTTGTGTGGAGAAATCGTTTGGGGAGAACGTCGGATTCCGGGAAGGATTCCGTGTGTAAATTCGCCTTGTGTTGGCGACTAGGTCCTTGCGCGACTTAGGGGGTAATTCGCCGCGTGAGTTGGCGACTAGGTCTAGGAGATTAGATCTAGGGGGTGCTCGAGGCCATATCCGGGGAAGGATTGGCTAGAGCGGCTTGAGGCCATATTCGGGGAAGGATAGGCTAAAGCCAACCGGTTTGTGGGGATACAAGTCGGTATAGAAAATGAAAAAATGTTTTACTTTGTACGCCTCCGATTTTTAGCGATATTGAAATCAAACATTTCTGTATTCAATTTATTATGAAATAAAATCATGTCTTTTAATGTTCTATTCAATTGATTTTATTTCCTCTTCAAGAATGTTTTAATTTATATTTTTATCAAAGTATTAAAATTAACATTTGTGTAATTATCTTTGAAATACAATAATCCTTTTTATTATCTCTAATTTTCTAAAATTGTATTTCATTAATGTTTTCATTAGTAAAATCTCATTGACATAATTCTTAGCAGATTAATTTTTTGAAGAGCTAACGCCCAGCGTTAACACCTAACGCCAGGCGTTAGCAACAGTAAGGAAAAAGTTCTGTTTCCCTTATCAGAGATATTAAAATATATTTTTCTATAAAATATTTTGAAACTTCAGTCCCAAACTCTGATAAATTTAAATAAGATTTAAATTCCATAAAACCCTTATTCACACCCCCTCTAAGTGCGCCGTAAGATCCAACACGTGGTATCAGAGGGTAGGTTATTCCAATACGGCTTCACAACCGGGAATAATGGCGCTTCTTGATCTCGCATCTTCTAGAGGGGATAATTTTTATGAAAATGAAAAATCATTATGTCCACCATTATTTATGGGTGAAAATTATAATGGGTGGAAAACACTTATGGAAAAATTTCTTATAACTTTGGATATTGAAGTTTGGAATATTACAATTAAAATGCCCCCAAGTATTTTAAATAAAAATGAAATGTTTTTAAATGCCAAATCTATGAATAGTCTATATTGTGCTCTAGATCAAAATATTTTCAAACTTATTTATACGCTTCCTACTGCTTTTGAAGTTTGGAAATTTCTTGAGAATACTTATAGTCTTCCTTCCACAAATGATGAACAAGAGGAATTCCTTATGGATCCGAGAGAAGACATAAATTCAACTATGGAAGAGGAATGCAAAGAAGATGTCAAAAGAACCCTTGATTCAAATCTTGCCTCATCCCATAGCAATGTAAGAAAATCAAAAACTTCTATTTTGTAACAAATTCTATTTCTACATCTCGTATGCTTAAAATTGCTAAACGTAAAATTTTAAAGTTGAAAATTGCTAATTCTAAATTACGCTTAGAAAATAAATCTTTAAAAGCAAACGATAAAGTAGAATCAAATATTGATGTTTCAAATTCTATTTCATGCTCTTTAATTAAAATTCATACTCCTTGTTTAGAATGCAATCTATTAAAAGAAAAATTCAAGGATATTGAAAAAGGGCTCTTAGTTTCTAAAGAACATAATGAAAAATTGATAATTGAAAATGATGCTTTAACTTGTAAGTTAAGACAATTAAAATCTTTTGTTGAAAAAGTTCTAATTTCTAGTAATGTCATTCATCATAAGATTTTGAATAACAAAGATAAATTACCTTACAAAATAATTTCTAAAAAGGATCATTTTCATTTCATACATCAAATCAAAAGGAATTTTGTTTCAAAATGAATTATGACCCTCACAAAATTCTTAAGAGTCACTATTATAAGTCTAAATATAATTTCAATCATGACTCAAATTTAAAAACTCATATTCATGAAAATCAAACTATAAAATATTATCCTTCATATTATAAGAGTAAGTCTATAAGAAAGAGTGGAAATGGAAATCATCAAAATAAGAATCAATTATTTAAAACATATTGTAACCCACTCTTTCAACATTCAATTCTAAAGAAAGACAATCACTCTTATAAACTTTCAAAGAATAATGATTATCAACATCAAGCTATTTTGAAAAATAATTTGAATAAACATGAATCCCCAATGAATTATTTTTCAAACAACTATCATCATATAAAGATGTCACATAATCATTTTATGGATTTAAAAGATAAACAACCAAAGTATGAATGGAGGCCCAAAATTAAAAACGAAACACTAACTCCACTTGTAAAGGCCCATTCATCATTATCTCTCCAAAAGCCAACACGATGTATTTGGGTACCCAAAGGAACCATCACACTTGGTCCCCTTTGGATACTTAAATCTCTCATTCAATAGGAATCATTGTATTGCATGAAGTAGAAATAAATTAAAAATGAAATATCATTACTCTACTTCATGATATGCTTAATTGCTTTTTTTCTTTTGTTTATTTTTTTAGCCAACACACTATGATCACTTTATATATCATGAGATATGACTTTCATTTTAAGCCTAATGTTTAACAAATTAAATTAATTTAAATTGAACATAAAGTCATAATTTTTAAGTGATCTATCTTTCCTTTTTATATGTTTTATCTTTTTTAAATCCATTGCCTATAAATGTCTTATATTATCATTATAAATTGAATGCTAAATGATATTATCAAGACTAATGAAATTATTTTTAAAATTGGATTTAAATGGACTTTTAGGGGTCTTAGACTAAAATATTAAATGCACAACTTATTGCATATTTGTCTATTTTTCGTTGCTGCATATAATATCCCATATATTGAAAAACATAATCAAGAAAAATCGGAATCAAATAATATCAAAAACAATGTGTTTTTAAAATCAAATATTGTAACTCTGTTGCAAACATCAGGCGTTATCACTAACGCTGGCGGTAGCATATTTTCCTAAAAAATCTGGTTTATCTAATTATTATTTTTCTGAAAAATTATTTTACTATCATTATTTTCAAATACCTTGTACTTGTTTTGTCTAATGTATACAAATTAAAATCAAAAAGAAAATTTACGAAAATGATAAATATGATTTCACAATCACCACCATGATCTATTAATATCTTATGCTAAAATTCACTATAATCATATATCATAAGTCATGATCCATCAAGACCTATCTTAAATCAACTATTTCTATCAACCTTAGGAATTATGAAATATATGATGGTTATTGGTATTATAGTTCCATATCTTGTTTTGTGTGTGTGATGTGCATCTTTATTATTTGCAGGTATCTCATTATCTTTAGACCTATGAATTAACTTGATATCAACAATATGAAATCAAATAGAATTGTCACTTCTTTCTAGGTCTATGAAAATTCAAAACTCTATGTTTGAATACATGCAATTCAATTATATATTTGTCCAATTTTACTTAGCTTTGCACCTTGTTGTTGTAATTCATCATACTAGCATCATCACTTACCATTGGTAGAAATCAATGTCCATGCTAGTTATATATCTTGTAATGCTAAAGTAAATTATATTACTAGAATGTGAAAATCATAATTTCCTTTGTAGTTATTTGCATGAATAAATTTTTTTTAAATGGATTTAAAATCAACAATCTTCGATCTAAGTGTAAATCCAAAACTAATCATGCAATTATACCATAGTTAATATATTTAAGGCATACACGCTTAGTATATCCATAATCATTAACCCATACTTCTGTCTCACAATAGCGAGGGCGTAGGATTGTGTGCAATAGAGACCTAACCTCTAAGTCACATCTTGTCCTTAACCTGGGAGGGTTCCAGTAGGGCCTTGCGAGGCACTGGGGGGAAAGAGTGCTAGGTTGAGCGTCGTTTTTTGTATGCATATGGGATTAACACCCCAACCTACTGCATGTGTGCAGCTCCTCATGCCCATCTATCACTTAGTACGGGGCTAGAGTGTAGTCATGTAGTTAAGGTATCTTGATCTTGGATATACTCATATTATATTCAGTGCATGAATATTATCTCACTCCTTATACTAAAATCATGCATATTTGTTTTTGTTCTAACATTGCATCTTGTGTTTGCATATTTAATTATTTTGAGCTTTAATGATTTTACAAAACACAAGTACTTGAAAAATCACCAAAAAACATGCTAAAAGAGCCTTCAAATCTAATCAATATACTCTGAAGTTTCAATTGAAGGAAGGCCTCTTTATAATACAAAGAATTTTGAAAAAAAAATTTCAAAAAAAAACAAGAAATGCAGTTATGTTATGGTGTTAAGAAGTTAACGCATGGCGTTAGCTCCTTTGCTCCAAAATATTTTTTTGTTTCGAATAATTTCTGGTATTATTTTAATATTTTGTGTGTTTTATTTCTCTGTTTGTAAAAAGTTTTCTATCTTTTTATTTCCTTTAAAACAAAATTTTATTTCTTTTAACAAAATATGTATTTTCTCATGCATTATTTTGGGTTTATTTCTCTGGTATAGAATATTATTTACTGATTGGGCTAAAAAGACTTCTATGTTTTCCAGAGAATATATATAAAAAAATTACAAAATTACAAAACAATTTCAAAGAACAAAAATATATTTTTGTCTCTTTATGTGTGTTTATTGTTTTGTGCTTTTATAAAAAAATATTAAAAAATTCATAAAAAAAAAACTGATTGTTATTCATTGTCATTCTCAAGGATGATTAATTATATCAATTAAAGATTAAATACAATGTTTAATTTAACTTTCAAGTTTCTTAAAAAAATGTTTTGTATTTGTCATGCCTTGAAAATTATCTTGTTATGTGTAATGAAATTGATTGTAGATAAACTTGTGTAGAAATGCTTAGCATGCCTATAAGTATGAGTAATGTATTATGTTTGATAATGATTTATTCACTCACTTATTTTTGATAATCTACATATGTTTACAATCTCATACTTGCATGATTCTGTAGTGTATTAACATAAATAATTAAAATGCATAAACAGATTGCCTACACAACATTGAATTAGTTATTACAATTCTTTGTCTTTCATGCACTTATTCGTTAGAGAAATGTGGTTTAAAAAGCTATGTTTGCAAAACAAGTGAATTCGGAGTCCTTAGTCACTAAACTAAAAAGCAAATAATAAATGATAAGGAAAACTCCACCAAGCACTACTCACCCTCCTGATAAGTCTTAATGAGCATTGTGAGGTTGAGCACCTTGGCTAAAGAATTGTAAAGTGTCTTGTAGCAAACAATTTATACACCTCTTCTCTAAGTACACCGGATCACAAAAAATTGAAATTAAAGCTAAAAAATATAAAAGTGATCCCCAAACACTACTTTGCACCCTGATAAGTCTTAATAAGCATTGTGTGTGCAGAGCACCTTGGTAGTTGTACTCTTTATTTATGTGCATTGAAATATTGAGGAAGTAATATTATTTGTATATTTTAATGTTGTGTTATTTCATTATATATGTCATGTGTTTTTGATTGATTCACTTGTATACTTTATCAAAACACTACTTTGTACACATCATTATCTTTCATAAAACTTCTACTCATGAGAATTGGATCATAATGCTCATCTACTCAAATCTCTACAAACTTAAGTAAATGCACTAGATAACAAAGCATGATCGCTACAATGTTTATGTGTACTTGAAATGCAAATTTTATTATATTGTAGTTTTTGTATCTTTTCTTGATATTATGAAATCATGCTTGCAATTTTTATCTTGATGGAATAGCATCTCTTCATTCTTTAACTCAAACATCAACTTTTCAAATTTAAAACTCATTATCTTTTATATGATTTTATCTTCTAAAATGATGTTTATGTTTAAGAGTGTTTATTATATTTTTCTGCTAAGTTTACCACTCATGCTCATTCATGTCTATTATTTTTAACACCATGGTTTTCTTTTCAACAAGTGGTATCTTAAAATAGAATGCTTACTTTAACATGTTAGCTATGTTACTTACTACTATATGTTACATCATGCTTATATTTTTTTCTCAACAAGTAATATTTAACAAGCTTTTGGTTGCATCCTATGTTTCTTCTCGACATAGAACATATTACTCCTTTTTGCACACTCTCACCTAAACCATCTTTTGATATTACCAAAAGGGGAGAATAAATTACATAAATCTAATATTTGGGGGGAGTACATTATAATGTTTTCAAACTCAAAAAACAGGGTATCTTTGTAGGGGGAGTATCATATAGGAGGTGCATACACTATCATATGCTCGATCATGACAATCCTTCAATAAGTGGTTCCTAATCAATCTTAATAGATATACACTCATTCCTACCCACTTTTGTAAAATAGATATTTAGGGGGAGTAAATTATAAGAGAACACTTATGTAGGGCGAGGAATTCATATCGAATGAGTATGCATTATCAATATCAAATCAATCATGCATTTAACCTGTTATTCATGCATATCTTATCACCGCACTTATCTATAAACACAAATGGTCTTAATCTCACTAATTTCTCATACAGGTATTTGTTATTATCAAAAGGGGAAGATTGTTGGAGCCTATGTTCCGCATCTCTTGGTTTGAGAATAACAAATACCGTGTTGTATTTGATCTTGTATTTTGTGTGTTTATAGTATGCAGGTTGTACAGGAACAATAGCTACACATCCCTATGAGTAGTATACTGAATGGAGGTGACTCTCTGGAAAGAGAGCTAACGCCCCGCGTTAACTTCCGTTGCGAAGGAATCCGTCGAGAAGAAATGTCGTCGAGAACGAATCCATTGAGAAGCCAGAGACAACGCCAGGCGTTAGGTCTTAACGTCGGGCGCTAGCCATTCGATGAAACTGCGTTCGATGAAAATGTCGTTCAACAAAATGAGAAGGCCGCTCGACGAAAATGCCGTTCGACGAAATGAGAAGGCCGCTCGACAAAACTGCGTTAGACGAAAAGGTCGTTCGACGAACTTTGAAGGGGATACAAGTCGGAATAGAAAAGGAAAAATTGTTTTACTTTGTACACCTCCGATTTCTAGCGATATTGAAATCAAACATTTCTGTATTCAATTTATTATGAAATAAAATCATGTCTTTTATTATTCTATTCAATTGATTTTATTTCCTCTTCAAGAATGTTTTAATTTATATTTTTATCAAAGTATTAAAATTAACACTTGTGTAATTATCTTTGAAATACAATAATTCTTTTTATTATCTCTGATTTTTTGGAATTGTATTTCATTAGTAAAATCTCATTGTCAAAATTCTAAGCAGATTAATTTTCTGAAGAGCTAACGCCCAGCGTTAACACCTAACGCCAGGCGTTAGCAACAGTAAGGAAAAAGTTCTGTTTCTCTTATCTGAGATATTAAAATATATTTTTCAATAAAATATTCTCAAACTTCAATCCCAAACTCTGATAAATTTAAATAAGATTTAAATTCCATAAAACCCTTATTCACCCCCCCTCCCCCTCTAAGGGCGCCGTAAGATACAACAAAGAGGGTTATGAAGTTCTTCTCTGTCAATAATCTGAGGGAAGACTAGTGGATTGTGATGATGTAAAGCTCCCCCTGTCTGATAGAAATTAGTTGACAGTTGAGGATGGAGCTTTCTCTTGAATGTAGATCTTCCTTTGATAGCTGATGAATCTGAGAGACAAAGGTTTCTCAGATTGTTTGTTGCTCTTGAAGATTAGAACTTGCAAAAGAAATCTGAGATAAGAATGTTGATGTTGTTCTCAGAGATTGAGATGTGTTGCTTGAGGAAGATGAAGATCTGTAAGTTTTTTCTTTCTTCCTTCTGTGTTTTTCTCTCGACAGTATTCTTCTCTTTTCTTTTTCCTCTTTTCAATAATACTGGTACAGCTATCCTCATGTCTTCCTTTTTCATTTGAAATATATCTCTGATTTGAATTTCAAATTCTCTGAATAAGGAATAAAATAATCTGGAGGATTATTTCTTGGAACTGCAAGCCAATATTTAATTCCTTTTTCTTTTCCTTTTCAATAAATTATATTCTTTTCCAATAAGCCAAACGGCTATTTTCTCGAGAGAGGACAATGGAAAGGAATAAAATAAAAAGGAAGGATATAATCCTTGACTTATCTGGAATAAATAGAGCCATTGCTGATAATCTGAGTTCAGAGAATAGAATAAAAATAATCCGTCTGAAATACTGAACTGAATAGAAATTTCGTCGACCTGAAAACTGAATTCGTCGAACAGAGTGTTGAGTTCGTCGACCTGAATGATAAACAACTGAATCTGGCTGGAAGAATTGAATTAGTCAATCTGAGAAGAACTTTCATCGAACTGAATCAATTCGTCGGCCGCTGAGACTTGGTCGAACGCTGAGACGTGGTCAACCGCTGAGACTGAAGTTCATCAACCGCTGAGACTGATCGTCGACCACTGAGACGCTGCAAGACCGTCGAACGCAGGAGCATGTCGTTCGTCGAACGCAGGAAGCATTTCGTCGAATGCAGGATGGAGTTCGTTGAACGCAGAAACTGATTCTTTTCCTTAGTTCTATCAGCCTAAAACCTTGACCCTTTAGACTATACATTGGGGTCAACTTAGTCCTAGTCAAAAAATAGTGATCCTAGCCCAAATCAGTAATAGGTTTGTTCCAACAGGGCCAACCTTTGAACCTTTAGAACCTGACACCGAGCGAGCCTTCGGTCCTGCCAGCTAGGCGAGAGTCTGGTCAGCGGGTTTGCTCGGGGCCAACCTTTGAACCTTTAGAACCTGCCACCGAGTGAGCCTTCGGCCCTGCCAGCTAGGCGAGAGCCTGGTCAGTGGGTCTGCTCGGGGCCAACCTTTGAACCTTTAAAACCTGCCACAGAGTGAGCCTTCGGCCCTGCCAGCTAGGTGAGAGCCTGGTCAGCGGGTCTGCTTGGGGCCAACCTTTGAACATTTAGAACCTGCCACCGAGTGAGCCTTCAGCCCTGTCAGCTAGGTGAGAGCCTGGTCAGCGGGTCTGCTTGGGGTCAACCTTTGAACCTTTAGAACCTGCCACTGAGTGAGCCTTTGGCCCTGCCAGCTAGGTGAGAGCCTGGTCAGCGGGTCTGCTCGGGGCCAACCTTTGAACCTTTAGAACCTGCCACCGAGTGAGCCTTCGGCCCTGCCAGCTAGCTGGGAGCCTGGTCAGCGGGTCTGCTCGGGGGAAACCTTTGAACCTTTAGAACCTGCCACCGAGTGAGCCTTCGGCCCTGCCAGCTAGGTGGGAGCCTGGTCAGCGGGTCCGCTCGGTGCCAACCTTTGAACCTTTAGAACCTGCCACCGAGTGTGCCTTCGGCCCTGCCAGCTAGGTGAGAGCCCGGTCAGTGGGCCTGCTCGGGTCCAACCTTTGAACCTTTAGAACCTGCCACCGAGTGAGCCTTCGTCCCTACCAGCTAGGTGAGAGCCCGGTCAGCGGGTTTGCTCGGGGACAACCTTTGAACCTTTATAATCTGCCTCTGAGTGAGCCTTCGGCCCTGCCAGCTAGGTGAGAGCCCGGTCAGCGGGTCTGCTCAGGGCCAACCTTTGAACTTGCCATCGAGTGAGCCTTCGGCCCTGCCAGCTAGGTGAGAGTCTGCTCAATGGGTCTGCTCGGGGCCAACCTTTGAAGGCTTTCAATCATCATCTTGCAAGTCATTTATCCCCGTGTGCGTAAGAAAGATAAAATACAAAACATAGTTATTCTCATTACATGGACTTAAGGATAGAAGTGTTTCAAGTCGTCACCACTCCACATATGACTAACAGACTCTCCCTCCACATTCTAGAGGCGATACCCCCTAACTTTAAGGCTTCTTCCACTACATAGGGCCCCTCCCAAGTGGGATTGAGCTTTCCTACCGCGTCTGACCTTCCGGCCGCGTTGACCTTCTTCAACATGAGGTCTCCCTTTTCGAATTGCTTGATCCGGACGTGCTTGTCAAAGTATTTGGTCATCCGCCACTTAACTTCCTCTTGACGAATGGCGGCGAGATCTCAGACTTCCTTGATCAGATCCAAGGAGAGCCGCAGCTCCTCCTCATTTCCTGTTCTCCATTCTCCATCGCCATCTGAGACGGCCCTTACCCGCGGCGTCTTGACTTCAAATTCCACGGGAATGACGACCTCGCAACCATGAGAGAGCTTAAAAGGGGTCTCACTAGTGGCGATGTTGGGGGTAGTCCTTAGACCCCATAGGACCGAGGGGAGTTGCTCCACCCAGTTCCCCTTCATATTCTCCACCTTTTTCTTGAGTAGGTTTACTATGATCTTATTTGCCGCCTCCACCTACTCGCTGCTCCTGGGGTGATAGACGGATGCGAACCTGAGTTCAATCCCCAGCTGGCTGCAGAAGCTGGTGAATTCCTCGCTGGCGAACTACGGACCGTTATCTGTGACTATGGCTTGAGGGAGCCCATGTCGGCAGATGATCCCCCCCCCCCCCCCCCACGAAGTTGCGGATTACCTGGGAGGTGACCTTGGCTAGAGCCTTGACCTCCAACCACTTTGAAAAGTAGTCGATCATAACCAAGAGAAATCTTCTTTGCCCACTAGCCTGAGGGAAAGGTCCTACCAGATCCATCCCACATATGGCGAAGGGCCAGGGCGTCGTTATGCTCCTTAGCCTCTGAGACGGCAAAAGTTGAAGTGGGGCGAACAATAGGCACTTCCGACATTGCTTGGCGAACACCGCCGCGTCCTTGGTCAGGGTCGGCCAGAAGTACCCCTGCCTCATTATCCTTGCTTCCAATGTCCTGCTCACCAAATGACTGCCACATTCGCCGGAGTGAATCTACTCCAGGACCCTCGGGGCTTCTTCCTCCGAGACGCATCGTGCCAAGAGTCCGGATAGGGTCTTCCGATACAAGTCCCTTTCATAAAGCACGTAGTAGGCGGACTTGTATCGAGAACGCCTTTGATCTGGGACCTCTTCCGGAAACTTGCCCATCGCCAGAAAGGTCACGAAAGGGTCCTTCCACGAGGGCCGCTGCTCTATGTCCATGAGCTCTCCTTCCTCAATCGAAGGGCGAAACAGATATGTCAAGGTTCCTCCGACCCGAGGGTCGTACTTGGCCATCCGATCTGCCAGGACACTTTCCTCCCTTGGTATGTACTTGATAGAGAAGGTTTTGAATACTCCGATGAGACCCCTTACTTTGGCCAGATACCTCATGAGGGTGGGCTCTCTTGCCTCGAACTCACCCTTAATCTGTGAGGCTACCACCATTGAATCGGTAAGGACTTCCACATCGTGAACTCCCAACTCCTAGGCCAAACGTAGGACAGCGATCACTTCTTTGTACTCCGCCTGGTTGTTGGTGACGGAAAAATGTATCACCAATGCTTGCTCAATTTTCACTCCGTAAGGGCTTTCCAACACCATCCCTCCTCCTAAGGAGTTCTTTCCTGATGCCCCATCGACCAACAGCTTCCAAGGGCCGTGACGAAGGGCTTGGTCCTCCTCCATTTCGATCATATAGTCCATCATGAAATCTACAACTGCTTGAGCCTTCAACGACAATCGGGGGACAAAAGTGATGTCGAACCTACTTAACTCCATCGACCATTTCGCGAGCCTCCCCGAGCGCTCCACCCCCTCAAAGATTCTGCGAAGCGGATGGTCAGACACTACTTGGATCGAGTAGGCCTGGAATACGCCTTGAGCTTCCTGGCTGAGATGACCAGAGCGAAAGCCAGCTTCTCTAAAATCGGGTATCGGAGTTCTGCTTTCTTCAAGACCCTGCTTACATAGTAAATGGGCAGTTGCTTCCTGCCCTCTTCCCGGACCAGGACGGAGCTCATGGCTTCGGCCCCGAATCCGACATACAAGGATAGATCCTCTCCCTCCTTAGGACCTTTGGAGCAGCGGAGCCTTGGTGAGCTGGCTCTTCAGGGCCTGGAAGGCCTCCTCGCATTCCCCCGTCCATTCGAACTTCTGATTACCTCGCAATACCTTGAAGAAGGGGGAGCATTTCTCTCCAGCCTGGAAGAGGAACCTACTCAACCCCGCGAGCTTCCCAGTTAGACGCTGAACTTCCTTAGCATTTCACGGCGATCTCAACTCCAATATGGCTTTGACTTTGTCCGGGTTAGGCTCTACCCCCGCTAGGGTAAGGAGGTGACCCAGAAACTTCCCCTTACTGGCCCCAAACACGCACTTCATGGGGTTCAGTCGCATTTTGTACTTGCGCAGGGTGGCAAAGGTCTCCTCGAGGTCTTGGAGGTGAGAGGTCACGCTCTTACTCTTCACCATTAGGTTATCTACATACACCTCTAAGTTTCTTCCCCTTTGCTCCCGGAAGAGTTTGTCCATCATTTTTTGGTATGTCGCCCCTGCGTTCCTTAGCCCGGACGGCATCATCTTATAGCTATAACACTCCTCTCTTGTGATGAAGGAAACGTCTTTGACGTCCGGGGGAGGCATCCTAATCTGATGATAACCTGAAAAAGCATCTAAGAAAGACATTACAGAAAAACCGACGGCTGAGTCAACCAGCGCGTCGATTCTAGGCAAGGGATAACAATCCTTAGGGCAGACTTTGTTTAACAAAGAAAAATCGATACACATACGCCAGCGGCCATCGCCTTTTTTCACCATGACGACATTGGAGACCCAGCCTGGATACTGGATCTCTGATACAAAACCTGTGTTGGAACCTTAGTTTTGATTTGAGTTATAATCCATCTTTAATGTCTAAGTTTCTATCATAACACATCTTATAACTTAGATCAAATCCCATTAAGATAGAAGACTGAAAATATATATAATTAATAAGCTGAGAAAATAAGAGAAAGATAAAATTTATATATGTTCTCTGCGTTCGACGAACGGCTATCTGCGTTCGACGAACGGCGCTCTGCGGTCGACGAAATTATTCATTCTGCGCTCGATGAAATCCAACTATCTCAGCGGTCGACGATCCCGTCTCAACGGTCGACGAAATCCAGCTATCTCAGCGGTCGACGATCTCGTCTCAGCGGTCAACGAAATCAAGCTATCACAGCGGTCGACGAAAATCTGCGTTCGACGATCTCAAGTCTGCGTTCGACGAATATTCAGCAGAAGCTCAGAACGACGAATCAAATGTTCAGATCGACGAAATTGAAGCTGAGCTCGACGAATTTCTACCAGATTTATTATTTATATATTCTCAGTTCGACTAATATTATTATATCTGATTAAAGCAATATTTTATCATTTCTATTTATATATTGCTATATATTACTGCCTTAACATTACAGTCGTTGCAAGCATTAAATGTTATAGCCGTTGCAGAAGACAAAGACGACAATTTATGTTCTCGAGGAATCTAGGAAATTAAAGAGACATTATCTCCTTCCTCTCTTGTCCGCAAGAATTCAAATCAGTCGAAAGCTCTCCAGATTATATAGTCAGAGAGAAGATCAGAGAAAAAAGAAGGCAAAACAAAGAAAAGAGAAAAAGAAAATATACAGAAGCAAAAAGAAGCAGCACATATACTATATTATTTATCTTTTTTTTGCTAACTCCTCTTTGCAGATCATCTTCATCCTGAGACACCAAACAAGATCATTTGCTCAGGATCAAACTGCATAAGAAGAAAAGGAGTTATTACAATCAAGAGAAGAACCCTCCACAAATTGTCATCAATTCAATCAGACAGGGGGAGGCCTTCAACATCATCTTCAAAGATCCAATCTCAACAACCCATCAGGATCATCAAGAGTCTTCTCAAAAAGAGAAGAACAATATATCTTTTCTCCTTCCCATCTTGTACAGGGTTATAACTCCCTTCAAAAGTTAACTCTTGGTGAAAGGGCACCTTAGCAAAAACCTGTGATTTGGTTTTTGAGTTACCTGATCAAAAGCTCATATGGTGGCAGGGCACCTGATCAAAAACCTGTAGTGGATTCCTACCAGTGGGTAGAAGAGTAGATGTACCCAGATTTAGTGGGGAACTACTATATTTCTTCTATCTTCTGGTTGCTTATCTTATTGCTTTTATTAATGTGATGTGCTGTGTTGCTATGACTTCTTAGTGTTTGCTTTTATTACTCACTCAGCAATATACACATATATATATCATTAGTTTGAAATAAATTAAAAAGAGTTTTTAATTTAAGAACTAAAGTCACTTTCAACCTGCCTTGAGGAGCTTCTCCACCTCCTCGCGGATCGGCCCCTCTAGCTTGTCGGCAATGGCTCTCCTCTTCTGTCGGATGGGGCGGGCCCCTAGCTCCAGGTTGAGGCGATGACAGGCCACATTTGCATCGATGCCTGGCATGTCTGCCGCGCTCCATGCGAAGATGTCCACGCTCCTTTGGATGCACTCCAGCATCCTTGTCCTGTCCTCCGAGCTAAGGCCCCCGCTGATCCGCACCATCTCCACTCTCCCCTCCTGGGTGGTGACTTCCATCTCGACTGCTTCTTCCGCTGCCTCCAGCCGGGCCGGCTCATCCCATCTGCCCTTTTCCTCCCTTCCCTCGGGCAGGGCCTCCTCTTCCACCGCAGCCTCCTCCTCCATTGGTTCGTCACGCTCCTGCGGAGTCACTTCCTTCTCCTATCCTGGGATGCTGCTCTCTCTTTCTCCTTCCTTCCTTTCTCCACCTGGCCCCCCTGTCCATTCATCTCTCTATCCACCTTTTCATCCTCCGCTATCCAAGTGATAGTGTTGACGGCAGTCACATAACACTGCCTCGCCACCTTTGCGTCCCCTGGATCCGGACCTGTACTCCTCCACTACGTAATTTCAACCACTGGTGGAAGGACGAGGGAATGCACCGGAAGGTGCTGATGAGAGGGCGTCCGAATATGGCATTGTAGCTTCTTGGAGCGTCAACGATGACGAACCAGCAGTTCCTGGTGACCCCTCCCAACGTCACCTAGAGGCCAACTCCTCCCTCGACCTCTTTCCTCTCCCCTGAAAACCCAAACAGGGGTCCATCTGAGGCCTGCACTCTCTTCGCTTCCACCTCCAATGCGTCAAAGGCCTTCTTGAAAATCACATTCACGGAGATCCCATTGTCGACCAAGATTCGGGAGATCGTGAAGTTTTCGATCGCCGCCTGGATCACCAAGGCGTCACAAAATGGGTCTTCGAAGTCCGGCATATCCTCTACTGAGAAGGTGAGCTTCTCCGAAGGGGTGGGGTTTGGGAGGTCGACGCGATGCTCCTCCTGAACATCGCCTGGAAGATCCTCTTGCGGGTCGCCTCTATTCCCACCCCACCATGGATCACTCTGACCCCTCCCCTGGCTCCTACGTCCATCCTGTCTTCGCATCTATCTTCCTCATCTCCGGGTAACACTTCTTCAATCCTTACAGGTCGCTGCTGTTGCTGCCCTCTTCCCCTTACCTCCAGAAACTCTGGGAAGGTGGCTGTCGCGTGACCTTCCTCCTGATGGAAGTCACAATAGGGAAACGCCACTCTGCCCCCTCTTCCTCCTCTTCCTCCTCTTCCTCGGCCTACCGCCATGGCTTACTGTCGAGTGGGGTGAGGTGGTCTGGGACCTTGCCTCCATCCCGGATGATTGACCCTCCCCTCTCCCCTTCGCTGGTGATCTATTTCTTGACCCCTCGCCGGTCCCTCCCAGGGCCTCCAAGCCAGCCGGTTATTGGGCTCCTGATACCCCCAATCCCGCTGCTGCCCCCGGAACCCCTGGCCTCTGGGTTCCTCCCTTCTCCTTCCCTCCTGGTGCCTCACCTCTGGCTCACTTAGCCTCGCCAACCTCTTTTCAAGCTCGGGATTGGCGACCTCTCCCTCGATCTCTTTCGCCGTCCGCTCCATCAACTCCTCAAAAGATAGAGGTGCCTTTCGCTTCAAGTCCATTTTAAAGAATCCCTCCCGCAGCCCCACTATAAGGGCTAGCTGGAGGGTGAACCCCGACACCTCCTGGACTTGCAGGACCTCTTCTTGGAACCTGTCCACGTAATGGGCCAACGACTCCACAGGCCCTTGCTTGATCTTGAAAAGCGCCTCTGCATCCTTCTTCATCTTCTTTGACGTTGAGAAACGCAACCTGAAGCTCCGTCGCAAGTCCTCGAAAGCATAGATGGAACCCACAGGGAGCTGGTGGAACCAGTCCCTCGCCTTCTCCTTTAGAGTGGTGGCAAAGAGACGGCACTGGAAGGCATCTGTCATTGGAAGGATCGAGACGACGTCCTCAAACCATTGCAGGTTCATGACTGAATCATCTTTGCCGGTGTAGTAAGACATCTCCGGCCCTCTGAACCCCTCTGGAACCGTGGCCGAGAGGATCAGCTCACAGAAGGGGCTCCCTTCCCCCGCTCGGCGAGTGGTCCTCTCGCGCGGAGTCAGCTCGCACACCTCCGCACTCGCCGGGCAGCTGAACAGCTGCCGCCCGGTGAGATCTCGCACGCTTGCTTCCACCGCTACCTCCTTCCCAAGCCGCTGGTCCGGAGCGTTCTCTCCAATCTGCTGGGGCGGAACCACCGGAATCACAGGTGTCTCGCACTCGCCCCTCCCGGCGAGAGCCACCTGCATGGTCTGTATGACCTCCCGCTTGAAGTTCTCGAACATCTCCAGCCACTCCATTGCTTCCGGCGGCTGCGAGTGAGCTGGGTCGGAACTACTTCCCCCATCTCCCGCCATCAAGCTCAGCTTGAGATTTTCTTGCACTGGCTACAGTCCACGCTCACCACACCAAAAATGTTGAAACCGTCAACCGGTCTCTTGAGTTCGGACCCACTGGGGGGGTGTAGCCCGCGCCTACTTCTCCCTCACTGACTCTCCTGACTTCGGATGAAAAATCTGGAACAGACCCAAGGTTGTAGTGAGGACCCACTCGACGAATACGAGGTTGTACAACATATATATACTTATTAACAAGAATGTAAAATGGCAAGGTGGGACTAATGAGTTCATCATTTCCTTCATGAAAGGTTCCCTCCAAACATTTGGATTCCCTTCATTTGGTTTTGGAGTTTTTCATCAATTATGAGGAGCCAAACACCAAACATCATACAAGGCTCTAATAAAATATTATAAATTAAATGTTTTAATTGCAAAATTTCTAACAGTTTGGCCGCACCCCACCAAGGTGGGGTGTGGGCTACCCGCACCCCACTAGTGGGGTGCGGGCTAACCGCATCCCAGTAGTGGGGTGCGGGCTTGACTGTGCCTGGCGCTGATAGAGCGCGAATTGCGCGCAGTGGATTTCTTCACTCTCATGATCATGAGTTGGACTTTGACCCCACTAACTCCACCTCTCCTTAGTGAAGCCTCCTCTAACAGAGGCAATTATAATAGTAAAATAATTAGATAATTTGACCATCTCACCGCTAAATATGAGAATTCTCTCTTAGCATATGATAGTATAAATAAACTAGTGATCGAACGCATATTCGCCATTATGCGTGGTGCACATTGCAGAAAGAACTGGTACAAAAGCGCGGACACATTACAAGTCATGGTCTCCTTTCTAAGGGAAGAACCTTAGCATCAATTATAATAAATAAAAAAAAATATAAAAAATCAACAACAATCACCAAATAGAGTATATACATTGAGAAAATATATAAAAAGCTTACATAAAATCACAATATTACAACATGAGTAGGTCTGATCGAAGGACTTTATTTTTTGCGTCGGACACATGAAACCTATATGCGCGGGTGAAATCATAACATATGTTTTTACTTTTTTTTAAGGGTCTTTATATTGGCAGCCCCTATTTGACTATTGGCACACCAATTTCTATGAGTTATAACGCGACTTTTGAAAATATGCATTATACATGCATATTTAGGAAAAGTGTTCAACACGAAAATTTAGATCTCACTGAGATCTACAACTTTCGTGTTAAACACTTTTCCTAAAAAAATGCATGTACAAAGGGTATTTTCGAAAATTCGTCAAAATTTTGCTATAATTACGATCAGGACGGCAATACATCTTGTGCGTGCATTTTTAGGAAAAGTGTTTAACACGAAAGTTGTAGATCTCGATTAGATCTACAATTTTCGTGTTGAACACTTTTCCTAAATATGCATGTATAATGCATATTATCAAAAGTCGCATTATAACTCATAGAAATTGGTGTGTCAATAACCAAATAGGTGTTGCCAATATAAAGACCCTTTTTTAATGGCGCGCGCCTTTATCCAACCTTTCGATCATGGATCGAACGATGCTCGTGCGCACATAGACCTATGTGCTCACACTCACCTAAATATCTCTCCTGATCGACAGTACATTAGAAATTAATGTGTGAAATGGCTGTTTCCTCTGTGGCCACGTATGCAATTTATTAGTTTTTTTCGGGCAAAGATTTCTATATATTTGTAAGCAGGGCAGACTGGCTTCAGAAGCTGCTTTGGGGACGCACGATCTCGACGGTTCACGTGCGAGGAATTAATTTAATGGCTCACGTGGAAGTTAATCTTGGCGCGCGTGATTAGTCAGCGTTTGGCGCCGCGTTTTTGGTCCGGTGAGTTTTAACAAAAAAGCTATTGTTATAGAATATATGTTTGGCATGACAACGGTTATGACCGCCACCAGGCAAAGATAACTATTTTTGAACATGAAAGTGAACGAAGTTCATTATGTGAGGTCGGGCGTTCACGAATGACGGTTCATAACCACCGCGTTCACGGCTGCTACCGCCGTGCCAAATGGTGCTTAAACCTTGATTAGTACTTAAGAGTAGGAGTTCGCTCTCTTTGCGACTGCTTGCTGGACTCTTTGGTGGCGTCACAATCATATGTTATGGGAGGGTACCCTTCAACCTACAGAGGAGACTGTTCTCTTCATTCGCTCAATGATTATGACGATTTCGGAGGAGCTTGGAGCACGTGGCATCTCTCTCTGGATGCTTGGTCTCCTCCCCCAAGGCATATTAATTATCAAGATTAATTTTGACGGAGGTGTCCGGGATGGACCTTCGATCATTAGCCGGTGATGGGGGTTGTTGCTCGTGATTCGTCCGGCAGGTGTTCGGCCTGGCGTTGAAGGAATTGTAATCACGTGATTTCTCCTGTGGTGGCCGAGGCATTTGCGGCTCATTTGGAGGTTGAGGTGGCGGTGGCATTTGGTTTGAATTTTGTGTTGATCGAGGGGGACTGCACTGCATTGATTAATCATTTGGCATCAGAGGTTGCGCATTTCTCTTTGGATCGCTCAATCATTATCGACATCTTGGCTTTTGGATAGGATTGAGCATGTTTACTTCCACATGCTCACTTCTCTACCACCACTTGTATTGGATTTCATCCATTTGGAATTTCATGATGAATGAATATATGTGACTCTTTTCTAAAAAAAGAGTATTTTAAGTTAAATTAGCTCAAAAGTAATACTTGTTTTTGAAGTCTATGATTAATTAATAGCCATCCCTTTTCATTTTGTAACATTATATTCATTGTGCAAAAGAAACAACACTTGTTAAATATGTACCTTAAACCTCATTGCAAAGGCTAAGTGTGAGCACCTCACTCCTCAATGTACCACAATCGATTCTCTCATTGAGACCTCCTCGCTGTGACCATCTCTCATTCTCGTGCGATCGATACCTCCACTCGTGAGACTAGCAATGGCTCTCGTTGAGACTTTCTCTTGATGAGACCTCCTCTCGTTAGGACATACTCCCCCCGAGAGTAGCTCTCATTCTCGTGTGATCGAGACCTCCTCTCGGAGAAACCTCCTCTCGCAAAGACCTCTCCTCCTGATGATACCTCCTCTCACCGATACCTCTTATTGGCGTGACCTCAAGTCGAGGCCTCATCTTGCCAAGACCTCCTCCAAGACACCATCTCTCACTCTCGTGCAATCAAAACCTCCTCTCGTCGAGTCCTCTAGATGAGATCCCTTGCTGAGAACTCCTCTTGCGAGCCGACCTCCTCTCACATAGGTTCGTGCACAACCTCTAAGTATAGCAAACATAGTTACCACCACTGAGTCCTATATATATTTGTGTCATACTGGAGGGTCCCAACAATCACATTTGGACTATGGCTGTGAAGAGTCACTTAAGGAGTCGTCGTCTATGAGGCTACATTGATGGTACAACACTTCAACCTTCTCATACTTTTGCAGATAAGTCCAGGATTGTTGACTTCAAAACCAACTGGATATATTGTAAGAACCTCTCCCGAAAATAGAGCACGACAGGGGAATTCTTATGCCCAGAGCAGTCGCCATGTGGTAGTGTTAGCAAACAGGCTAACCCCTACTACATGACGTCTACTCTGTAAGGCAAGAATCATCACATCAAAGTGACCAACCCATAAAGTGAGTACAAAAGGTTGAAACATAAAGTCTCAATCACACTCATATTACAAAATAAACAAAACTCTAGATATACAACAGAAATAGAGCTAAAACATGTCATAAGGAAATATCAACAATACGACTGCACAAAGTCACGTCCTCACATCTCTCGGTATATCCACTGGAATCAAAGTCGCGTCTGGCTATCCGAGTCTCCGTCTCAAAATCATGGATGCCCTGTTGGAGGGTTGTTGTGGGTATTCCTAAAAAGAGGTAGCAACAAACCGTTAGTCAATTGACTAAGTGGTTTCCCTTCCGCTCCCCCAATGCATCCTAGAGCACCGAGCGGGAGTAAAGATAACAGGGCTACAATATGATGGCAGTATAATCAAGTAGGTGACAAGAACGACTGCATACTAATAAGCAACATTAAATAGCTAGCTTAACTTATAAGAATGTACATACAAACTTATAAATTAAGGAAAGAATGCACACGCTCTCGGCACAAGGCTGTGTGAATTGAAACGTCGCATCTCCTCCTTCTGGATGCGTCCACTGACTTCTGAAATGGTCCCAACTGCTAACGACATCTTTACACGCCTGGAATCAGCATCAATCGCCGTATTAGGTTAGGATTCGAGACACATAATTAACATATTCAATTCTTAATGGAGTAATGTTTCAGTTTCCTCATACTTTTACTGTACTTGCTCCCCTACCAGCATTAGTTCACTATCGTTGCACTTCCTATTATCCCTCTGCCGAACTCTTCTCCCATAGTAGTTTTTCAAACCACCTCTCTAACCATTCCCTCAACATCCATTAGCTCGGGCAAAACGGTTCAATATGAAGGTCAAAAACCAATTCTCTAACCCTCCTCTCAATTTTGCCCCAATTAATTAGGGCATCACCCTCCCCCTTGTCTGATGACATCAATGTGCACAATTCTCACTCAATATATGGTCGATCTATATATGTCCTTGTACTTGAATGGAGCTCTTGCTGCAATTTGATAATTTCGTTCAATATTTTACTTATATCATCAACTATTATGTATTAATAAAGATTTAACAGCGTTGACTCATGTAGTATAGGAGTCACTACTTGATCTTTTGAATATATGATTGAAGATACTCGTACGCATGAAAGCCACAAATAGTATGCACTTGATCACAACTGAAACATTGGCTTAGATTATTGAAACCAGAGAACTGGTCTCGACGTTCGAAAAAGAGATGCAGCCAACCCTTACTTGACCCGAGCTAGAACCTCTGACTAGTTGCTAAGAACTGGAAGACCTTGCCCTTGAAGAACACCTGAGTCCACAAACGAACCCCTAAAGATGCAGCGTGGAGGTCCCACCGCACACCCGGAAGCTCACAAGGAACTTCCCCTCCCAAGCCAATGCTGAGCTTGGGCACCTTGGAGGGCACTAAAGCTCACCTCACCACCAACCTTCACTGACAAAGGGAGGGGGGGTAGTACTTGCTCACAAGACACACACGAGGAGAGGGGTGGAGACCAACCCTTCCCAAGGTGCCCATGGGGGTCTATTTATAGATTTCCCAAAATTGGGTTGCGGATAGCCCCAAAATCTACTATCCGCATCTCAACCACGAACCTAAACGACCAACACAGGAGGGGGCGAGTGGAGGTTGAGGCATCCACTCTCCCCCTTGCCGGGGGTCGGGTGTGTGGACCAAGGTCCACCACCCGAACTGGGCAAGTGAACCTCATGGTCCACTCAGCTAACCGGGCGAGGGGACCATAGGTCCACTCGCCCAATCGCCCGGGGCGAGTGGACCTATGGTCCACTCGCCCACATGCCTGGGGCGAATGGATCATATTTCCACTCGCCCTCTACTTCGGGCGAGTGGACCTACGGTCCACTCGTCCCTCCACTTGGGCGAGTGGACCTACGGTGTAACGCCCCTGATTTTTGTTAATTATTTACGTGGCCGCTGTGACGTAGTTTTGGCGTAAGGGTATTACGTCAGCTCGTCAGCTTTAGTTTTGAGCCTTAGCTTAGTTAAAGCTTGTGATTTAGATCGAGTGTGCAAGTTTTCGCAGCGTTTCGAGTTAAAGTAAAGATTTTGGGTGGTTATCAAGATTTTAGCTTCGGGAAGCTTTAGCCCGAGGTTGTCTCGTCGGAATTGAATTCTGACCCCGCCGTTGGATTCGTAGCGCCGATTTCCAGTTTAGGTGCGAATTTCGTAGAAATCCGAGGTGTTTTGGTCGTCCTCGCGGTTCTAAGTAAGAGTGGGGTATTATTTAATTAATTAAATAGTAAATTAGGTTTTTAGTATAAAAAACCTAAAGCCCTCCCCTCTTCTTCTTCTTCTTCCTCCCTCGATCAAATCAGGCGCCGAGCGAAAGAGCGAGAGCGGAGCTTCGTGGAGCGTTCGGTCGACGATTCCTAGAGCTGTGGTAGTCAGAATCGCGTTTGGAGAGTAGATTTGGAAAGCTCTCGGCGAGATCTTCGTCTTAGTGGTAAGCTTTTCCCATTTTGAGGAATTTTTGGAGTTAAGGTAGTGACCTAACCCCTCCTTTTGGTCCGAAAAGTTTCAGTAATCTGTGCTCGTGTGTTTTCCTAGCCGATCCATAGCTTCCGGAGCGGAGATCTTCGAGTTTGCAAGGTTTAAGGCAAGTGGCAATTTCTTTCTCCTTCTCTTTGTTGTTGGAGTGTTGTTTCTTGCTTGAGTTTGTATTGCATTATCTTAACTCTTGATCTTGGAGTGTTGCTTGGCTAATTTAACTCTTGGACTCCCTTTGGAGATCTCCCTACATGTCTACTTTTTTTCCCCTCAAAATGAATCTGTATGCAGCCTAGACTGTCGGTTTTTACTCGAGAAGTCCCCTCTTCCTCTCGAGAAATCCCTGCAGTGAGCTTCTTATTTCTCGCGAAGTACTCCTTGTCTCTCGAAGAAATCCTTGCTGTAAGTCCTTAACTTCTCGAGAAATCTGATTTTTATCTCGAGAAGTCCCCTCTCGAGAAGTCCCCTCTCTCTCTCTCTCGAGGAATCCCTGCATCTCTCGAGAAGTCCCTATCCTTCTCTCGAGGAATCCCTGCATCTCTCGAGAAGTCCCTGTCCTGCTCTCGAGAAGTACCCTCTTCCTCTCGAGAAATCCCTGCAGTGAGCTTTTGATTTCTCGCGAAGTACTCCTTGTCTCTCGAAGAAATCTGTGCGGATAGCCCCTTTGTTTTCCCGAGAAGTCCTTATACCCCTCGAGAAGTGTCTTCTCCATCCCGAATAGGGCTTGTCCTTCCTTAAGTATGTCCCAGACCTCTTCCCCCTCATGAAGCCTTTGAATCTTCTAGAGTGTGCAGGGGTTTGTCTATGTCTGCTTTGTGCCCGTGGTCATGATTACTTATCCTTTGAAACTCGCACCCGTTGTGGTTGAAACAACTTATGAGTTCTCTTATGAATAGTATTGGGAAATGCTTACTTTGTCGTGACCCTATCTCTTAGGGTATCCTAGTGATTATTCTTTTCGGGCAACGTCCCATGTTTAATTGAAATTTAATTAATATGAACCATTGTCTTTAGCCTTACACGGTAGTCGTGTTTGGGGGACAGTGGGGGTAATGTTGTAGCCTTGCACGGTAGTCGTGTTTGGGAGGTTGGGTCTTGTGGTATCCCCACCCGGTTTTTGGGCTTGGGCAGCGGAGGTAGGTAACCGCTCCTGTTTAGTTTGAGCTGATCAGTCTCTTTAAATAAAATTAACAAGATAAATGAACTTGCTTGTTCCTCTTTTGGTATTTAGTGCACATGGTGCTTTGCTGAGTTCTTGTTAGAGCTTCTCTTTCGGTAAATATGGCTTGGGTTGGTACCCCTTATGCCTTATTTACTTTTCTGCTTGTTGTTTTCTGCCACTTGTAATCCTTGCTGAGGCGTTCTTTGTTTTATTGAATGCCTCAGGATCAGAGTTGTAGCGGCTAGAGGTGTAGCCTGAAGTTTCAGAGTTTTAGTTGTTGTTTACCCCGCTGCTGCGAGGTAGTTGTCTTTAGTTTTCTTCTTGCGTTCAGACATACTAGTTGGAGCCAATGGGTTAGTGTCATGTTGTTGACGCCCATTGTGCCCTTTTATACTTTATGGTTCATTTGCCAAATAAATGCCACTGATTTTAGAACTTGTGTATCTTGCTCCTGAGGATGTTTTATGTTAGGTGCACTATAGTTATAAAATGGCTTTTCCTTCATTCTCATTGCATTCTTTTCAACTAAAATCCTTACTTTAAAGGTTGCCTAAAGATATTTTTTTCTCTATACTTATACTACACCTAGCTATGTGCATATCATTTACTTTATGTCCTGTCATCACATACATTTAGGATCTTAAGTAAGCTAAATCAAGTACTTTCCACTGAAATTACATATATTTTTCTCGGTGGACTAGTTGATCCATGAACTGAGAGACACAGTTCTTACCCCAAACCCTAATAAATGATGACTTATCATATACTCATGTGTTGTTTAGTTAAGTAATAGGTTCCCGCCTGAGCATTTATAGTTGTCTCTTGTATGACGTGGCATCATGACGTGTATTTTCTCTTACTCTGATATTCCTAAATTCGGAGAAAATGCGGGTTGTGACATAGGTCCACTCGCCCCTCCACTTGGGCGAGTGGACTTAGGGTCCGCTCGCCCAAGTGGGAAGTGTTCCCCCCTGGGTCTTCTCTTTCTCGGTCTTGGCTACCTTTGGCTAGTCTATCTTCTGCGTCACGGCAAATCTCTCTACCACGACCCTCTCCGCATCCGGTCACACCGACTCGGAAAATATTAGGGTTGTACACAATCCCCGCTCTTTTCGAGTTTGTCTTAAGCTCGGAAAGAAAGTACAACCCACCTATTTGACGAGTCAAGTGGAGTCTTAGGGGAATCTACGGAGGGCCCCGCTGGGCGGCTATAAAAAGCCCCCAAAGGGGGAGGTGAGGAGAGCACCATCCCTGAGGGCTCTCCCTTCCCCTCTTCCTTCGAGTAGGATGGACCCTCCTCGAGACTTCAGAGCTCGCTTCAAAGCTCTTGCTGGGAGGGACCAGAACGACCTGGCAGAGCTTAGGGCCATGGTTAGTGGTTAGTGGTCCTTCGCTCTCCCCTACCCGGCCGGCGGTGCGATCACCGGGGAAGAAACTCCGACCCGACCTGGTGAAAGAGGTGGCATCGTCATCCTCCCACGGGGTGACCGACTTTGTTCGGGACCTGGGGCTAGACATGATATTGCTTCATTCCTCGCCTCTGCTTCATTTGCGGTTGTGTCGTGCTAGCCGAGACATGTTTCTTGAATGCTAACATCTTATTTCGAACCACCCCGAGGGAACCCGGAGCGTGATGGAAACGACGGGCGTGGGCGTTCAAGCAAACCCTGTTATTCTTATTCAGGATCCTGCCGCCTTCTCAAGTGCCCATGACAACCCTTCCTCGAAAAGCCAAGGGATTGAGGATTTGCAAGGTAATTGGTCGCGGAACTTCACTTAATAATAGATTTTCAAGGCAAGTGAACCTATCAATTGTAATAAATAAGATATCCCTATCTTATGTCGTATTCCAAAGGGTCTTTTCAATTACTCGTTCTCACTTCTCTTCAATTATCTACCAAGCGAATCAAGAGTGGTTTTGCTTTTGTATAAACAAAATTTAAACTCAGTTATCTATTTAATAAAAATAATAAATTGCGAAAGAAAGACCTGATAATTAAAGGATAGTGTTCGGATGTAGAGAACACATAGATGAAACAATAGATTCTTGACGCCCCTACTTCAAACTCTCAAAACCTAGTCAACTGAGAAGATACTGAAATAATTAACTTCTCTCTCGAGCAAGTTAATACTAAGATAAGGTTGAATGATTAGAATTTCTCCTAAATCAAAACTCCTTCACTTGCTTTAAACACGAATAAACTTTTATCTTATAACACAGGAGAATATCTCAATCTATCTCTAAAATTGCGATCTATTCCCTCCATTCATACACGATCTAAACATGCTAAGGATTTCTCAATCTCAAAGGATGAAATCATACAAGAATTACAATTCCGGAAAAATATAATTCTACATAATTGAATTGCATGAACAAATCAACAAAAGGTTGAGAGATTAAAAGAAGAGATCATTCAAAACAATTAAAACATCAACATATTGTTCTTACATCCAAATGCTAAAGAGAAATTAGTTCCGCATCATCTTCTCTAGACAAAGATGAAATTCAAACATAAAATTAAAATAAAGAAACATACTCAAATCCCCTTTGCTCTTCTTCCTTCACAATCTTCAAACTTCAGAAAACTCCAGCCCTCCAAAACTACTTTCTTCAGCCACCTTTCTTTCTTTTATAGTTTGTGTTGGAAAAGGAAAGAAAATAGACGGACACGGCCTTGCACACGGCCGTGTTAGTGGTCGTGTAGAAAGAGTGGGAACAGTCACATAGGAAATGGTAGTCGTGTTGCTGGACACGACCATCCACATGTCCGTGTATTAAGCCGTGTAAGTTGATGAGCCTTAATATGACACGGCCGTGTCCTAGGCCGTGTGTCAAGCCGTGACTTTCTCTGTCCTTTTTGTTGCCAAAATTCCCTGAACACATTAAATCATCCAGCCATGTAGGAAGCTGTGTGTCTTGACACGGCCGTGTGTCTGGCCGTGTGCCTAGCCGTGTAGAAGCCATTTTCCTTAGGATCTTCATTCTTCAACCTGAATACACCCGGATGCATAAGTTTAAGTTAAAACTTCATTTAATGTGAGGAAATAACTATTATGATGAGAATGAGTATGAAAATAATGAGTTTAGACTTTAAATTGAGGCGAATTCAAATTGGATTCTCAATTATAATTTGATAAATATGTCCTTATCAAATACCCATACATTTAGAGTTTTGTTATTCCAGAGCATAATACATGAATAAAGGACGAGTGTAAACAACTCAAAATTAGATTTCTAATAAGCAAGTTACCCAAATTAACATTATTTTCAAAGATTCAATTTGTGGAAGGAAATTTTCACAACTTAAAACGGAAATTTTACCTTCAAATGTGATTAAACAAAATTATGAAAATATCAATATTCTTGTACATATCTCCAATCAATCCAGAAAAAACACGTATCGAATTCACCATTAATTTCTGAAATAAGATTCTATTATCTTTCTCAATGTTACACTCCATAGTTTTGAAATCTATTTTGAATGACATGGGCTAGCTAGTAAACTTCAACTTCAGCTCATAGAAAGAAATAATAAGATTAAAGGATCACTAGGACTTTTGAGGTGCTAACTTTGGCCTGGGCTAGGATATGATAAACAATGATATCAAACGCAATTTCTCATCATATAAGAATACATTTAAACTAGTGAATAAACTCATGATTATGAAACACATCATGACATTATCCTATTGAAAAGGAATAATGGCTAATCATTTTTTTCCTTTCTCCTTTTTTTTTCATTCTCTTTTTTTTAGATACAAACTTTTGTATGCTCATCATTTTTTTTTCAGAACAAGGAGGGAAAATCAGACTGAGCCAATAAATATAATAAATCTCTCCCACATAGAAGAGATCAATCAAAAGGATATACTCAATTGATGTGATGCAACATATATTAATCATATTCCATTTATTCAAAAAGTTTAACTGTAAACAATGATGATAAGTGCTGAGGTTGTAGAGAAACGAATGTTTTGAGGGTTGTAAATAATATCAAAGAAGCTAAGTATGGCAAGGGTGCAATGGTAATTGATAAGAGTGGAATAAGAGTTGAAAAGGTTCAAACTAATCAAAGGTGGCCTAGATCATTTCAAATCATCTTATAGTTATGATATATTGAGTTGCATATGGAGTTTATATAAGCAAGATCCATAATTCAATAGAGTGAAATAATTGATAGTCTAATAGAAATTTTGCTTTAAAGAATAAGTGAATTGAAACGTGAATTAAATTTCAGATCAAAGTAAAGTATAGAATATAGACATTTTAAAACAGTTTTTTATCACAATATGACGTAAAACAACGGAGTTATGCAAATTACAACATCCATAATCGAATAACATAAATTGTAATGCTTTAATTGGGTAACTGATTAAGAGAAATCTAATTAAATTATTACTTTTATAGTTAATACGCATGAACGGATTGAAAAGTCTTTGCTCAATATTGTAAGGGTATTTATAAAAAAAGCAAATGATTTGGAATTTTATACATTGAGAATATAAAGTTCTAACAATGATCCCCCAAACTTAAATCATGCAATGTCCCCATTGCAATAAGCATGAATAGAAAAGAAGTGAATTGGTGCAAATGAAAAATCTCCAAGCGACAAATGTATACATCCGCGAAGTAGCGGACATCATATAGTAATAAAGTAGAGCAGTATCATAACAGATCAGCGTTAATAAGCACAATACAAGATATAGTTCATGAAAATAGTAAAACTGAAATAAGTAGATATCCATAAACTCAGCCCCAAGACACAATCAGAAAGTAGGTGGTGGTGGCAGGTCACGACGACGTCGAGCAGAGGAATGTGGTGGTGGTGGCATGGCTACCTCGAAGTGATCACAGAGCTGGTAAATAGCGGTCTGAGTCTATTGATTGGACTCCTCATACTGCTCCTGCATATCGCGCTGATTGCGCAATATTTCCTCCTGATTGTAATCCATGTGGGCGAATATATCTGTCATAGCCTATTGATTCTGCTCGACTTTATCCAACCTCCGACACATATCCATACGAAAGAAGGCGTATGAGTCGTAGAGATCGTCATATGAGTGATGCTCCTGGGGTGCGTCAGAAGAGGACGCACCAGGATGTGAATATCCTGTACGCGGTGGAACATCCTGTGGCTCCTCCTCTTCCTCTCTACTCCTCTCCTCCTCAACCTCATCTCCCACCTCATCCTGATGTCTAGCTACATGATAGACTGGTCTGCCAACTCCAGGACGGGCTTGAACTATCCTAAGTGATCGAAGTGAAGCCATGGAAATGGGTATAGTGTGAGCGACCACTTCCATGGGAGGAAGGCCATCAAAGAGAGTCATGCTTTTCAGAAGGAGTGTGATGTATGGTGCGATACAGATAGTCCCGACTCGGCCGTGCTCGACCTGGTGGCGAATGAAGGTGGCAACAAAATATCTTAAGTGAAGGGGAAAATGCTTCGTCATGCTATAAAGATATATAATATCTTTGGTACTGACAACTCCGGAGCTCTATCCTCGCCCAGACAGAGTATGGCTCAGGTGATGGAGGTAGTGGATATCGGGGCTGATCAAATAGGAGGCCTTGGAGCTCTTGGCCTCATAAGGCGAACCATCGGCAATGCTACGCCATATGGACTCGGGGTACACTCCATGGGGTAGGGTGTAGTGAAGATCATGGTATTGCGGACCGTTGAGGAACTCCTCGTCGTAGAGGCGGAGGAATGACGTGAACTCCCGAAGATTGAGTGAGTAAACGTGACGCTGAACCCGAAACTAAATTGTGGCGGTGATAGAAGAGCGATTCGTGCTCCCCGCCATGGTATAGTAATTTGTCTCCATGGTGAATGTGGAAAGAAATTCCAACGTGACCTCACAGTAACCGAGTTCATTGATAGAGAAAAAGGCGTCCCAACTGCTATGGCCGATGAGGAGTCCGGCTTCCTCGCTTAAATGAATTTCCTCCAACACATCCCAATCTATACAGTGACAATCTTGAAATTTGCGCTTGCGGAGACGTTCAAATCTAGCAAGATTAGCGGGATCTTCAAAATGTAGCATGCCGACTTCAGCATGAATGGCGGGAGGACAAGCAATGGATTGATCGGTACGGCGTCGATTTGAGCGTTGACGAGAAGTCGACATGCCGAATGGAAGATATTCCCTGTATATATCAACGAAAAGCCATGGGATGGAGAAAAAATGGAGGAAATTATAGATTGAAAGTATGAAGATCATCTCGGCAAAGTTCATGGATTTGTGTAAAGATTGCCTTGAAATGTAGATCGGGGCGAGAGGAGAAATCATCCGCAAAAATTATTGATTTCGGAGCACCGAAGAGTGGGATTTGGCCAGAAAAAGGGGGCTGGAAATGGAGGTTGGGTAGTTGGTTTGGTACACGGCTGGAAGGGGAGGAAGATGAAGTGGGGGGGGGGGGGGGGGGGGGGGGGGTTAATGAAATAAAATTAAATATTGTGTTAAGACACGGCACACGGCCATATACACGGCCGTGTGCTGGGCCGTGTTCCGCCTTTTTGAACAGTGACTGATACTTGGCTAGATGATAAACACGGCCGTGTGACTGCCCGTGTTCGTGTAATGTATGCTTTAAAGATTTGTGAAATGCGAAAAGGTCCGCGCAAGCGCAAAAGAACTCGAGTAGACACATGGTGCGTACTACCCAGTATAATATGACACACGGATAGACATTATTTGTTATATAAATATATAGAATTTAGAAATACACAAATATTATTCTTTTTAAACAGGAACAAGATCACGAAAGTGTTTGCAGAACAAAAACAAAAATACGACAATAGAAAACGAACAAACCTAACATCCTAAAAACTCTTAGCTAGATGCCATGAAAATTAGATAGTGTCAAGCCGGAGACTTAACTCCTCTTTGCCTTGACGCTCAAATTCTTCCCCGAAGTAATGTTTTAGTCTATGTCCATTGACTTTGAAAACTCCTTTTTCTGGGTGAGCGAGTTCAACCGATCCGTGTGGAAATACTTGCTAACTCTAAATGGGTCTGACCATCTTGATTTTAATTTCCCGGGAAAGAGTTTAAGACGAGAATTGTATAATAAAACATTATCCCCAATTTTAAACGATTTATGATTCCGAAGTTGTCTGTCATGGAAAACTTTTGCTTTCTCTTTGTATATATGAGAATTCTCATATGCGATTGTTCTCCATCCACTCATCTAATTCATTGAGTTGAAATTTCCGCTTCTCTCCTGATAGATCCAAGTTCACGTTTATAGTCTGAATAGCCCAATATGCTTTATGTTCAAGTTCAACTGGCAGGTGACATGCTTTACCATATACTAGTCTATACGGTGTAGTGCTTATTGGTGTCTTAAATGCAGTGCGGTAGGCCCGTAGAGAGTCGTCCAATTTTTTAGCCCATTGTTTCCTATTCCCCTCTATTGATTTTTCTAGGATGTGTTTCAACTCTCGGTTGGATACCTCGACTTGCACACTAGTTTGTGGATGATAAGGAGTGGCTACCCTATGCGTAATCCCATATTTAGTTAAAACTTTATTAAACTGGGAATTACAAAAGTGAGTCCCTCGATCACTAATGATGGCACGAGGCGTTCCAAACCGCGAGAACAATTTTCTAAGGAATTCGACAACAACTCTAGCGTCGTTTGTTGGTAAGGATTGCGCTTCTAACCATTTTGACGCATAGTCTACGGCAACTAGAATGTATTTATTACCGTACGAATTAGGAAATGGCCCCATAAAGTCAATTCCCCAAACATCAAATATTTCACATTCTAAAATAAACTTTTGTGGCATTTCATTTGCTTTTGAAATATTACCTGATCTCTGGCAAAAATTACATAAATGAACATACCTTTGGGCATCCCTGAATAGAAGGGCCAATAAAAACCTGAATCGAGTACTTTCTTTGCCGTACGAATTGGCCCAAAGTGTCCTCCCGTAGGTCCTGAATGGCAATGCTCTAAGATCTTCCACCCTTCTTCATCTGATACACATCTCCGGATGATCGAATCTGCACAAATGCGAAACAAAAAAGGGTCCTCCCAAAAGTAGTATTTTAGATCAGAAAAGAATCTCTTCTTTTGCTGATGTGAAAGATCTGTTGGAAGGACCTTAGCCACAATATAATTTGCAAAATATGCAAACCATGGAGTGTTAGAATGAGATTGAGTTTCAAGCATATATAATCGTTCTTCGGGAAAACTATCATTTATAGCGGATTCATTTAATACTTCTAAATATGGATTCTCAAGGCGAGAGAGGTGGTCTGCCGCCAAATTTTCGGCTCCCCTCTTATCTTGTATTTCTAAGTCGAATTCTTGCAAAAGCAAGATCCAACGGAGCAAACGGGGTGTTGCATCAGTTTTTGAAAGTAACATAGAGCGGAATGATCAGTGTAAACAATCACTTTGGACAATGTTAAGTATGAATGGAATTTATCAAATGCAAAAATAATTGGTAATAGTTCTTTTTCAGTTGTAGTATAATTCTCCTGTGCAGCATTCAATGTCTTACTAGCATAGTAAATGGGGTGAAAATGTTTGTTTCTTCGTTGTCCTAGTACTACACCAACCGCGAAGCTACTAGCATCACACGTTAATTCAAAAGGTTGAGAAAAATCTGGTGCAATCATAATGGGAGAATTAATTAATTTGTTTTTTAGTATTTCAAAAGATTTTAGGCATTCACCATCAAAAATAAAAGCAGTGTCTTTTTCTAATAATTTTGTTAACGGTTTTGAAATTTTTGAAAAGTCTTTTATAAATCGTCGGTAAAAGCCTGCATGTCCTAAAAAGCTTCGCACTGTCTTAACCGTGGCGGGAGGTGGTAAGTGTTCAATAGTTTTAATTTTTGCTCTATCCACCTCAATTCCACGACATGTAATCTTATGACCCAAAACCAAACCTTCTTGTACCATGAAATTACATTTCTCTCAATTAAGTACAAGATTAGTTTCTTCACATCGAGCAAGAACCTTTTTAAGATTTCCTAAACATAAGTCAAAAGAATCCCCAAAAACTGAAAAATCAACCATAAACACTTCCATAATATCTTCAACTAATTCATTAAATATGGCTAGCACGCATCTTTGAAAAGTAGCCGGCGTGTTACTGATAAGAAAACAAACGACGTAGGAGGCAAGCGCACCTATCGCGTGTAGTATATATGATAAAAAATCATATCAAAGTCGTATTTAGTCCTGGGTCCCGTCGAGTATTGTTACTTCGAGCTACGGCTATTGTTTTATCGAAAAGATCGATTGATTTTTAAGTTTGCAATAATTTAGAAAGCAATAAATGATAATAATCGCGGGCTTGGTGTGCGTTTAGCAAAAACCAAGAAAAGCGATAAAAAGAAAAAGGACGCACTAAATGAAAAACTCACGCACTCTACGGGAATTTAAATGACTGAAATTAAAGAAAACTTTAAATCTACCTATGAAAGCTTTTAAAGAAAGCATGAAAAGCTAATTATGAAAGCCATAAAATCTAACTATCAAAGCATTAAAACTAATTATGAAAGCAAAAAAAATTCTAATCTCATACACACACACACTCTACTTAAATAAAAAAAGAAACATGACATGAAAAACAATAACAGAAAAAGAAAAACAAAACAAAAGAGAAAAAAAGGACAAATTACATGAAAAGGAAGAACATGAAGAACAAAGTGAACAAGAGCAAAATTTTGAAGAACAAGGACTTATTTTATTAAGCAAAAATAAACATTACATAACAAAGAGAGAGACAAAGGGAAACAAGGAAAGAGAAAATAAAACATAAACAAAAAGGTGGAACACAAATCCTAAAAATGATTAGAAATTGTGAACCTCCATAACTAAGGCCAACCCCTTCTATTTATAGGCAAAAAGTGGGGTGCCAATAACAAAAATAAAAAGCTTGGTGGGAAGCAGCTGGCATTTGACTAGAGGTAGCCAAAATTGACTTGAATGCTTGCTGGAAGGAGAGCTGGAGGAGAAGAGCTGGAGGCTTCGGGCAGCAGGGCAGCAGAGCACGAGCAGGGCTGACGAGTTGAGCTGGCGGGCGCGGGCAGCAGGGCAGCAGGGCAGCAGGGCAGCAGGGCACGGGCAGCAGGGCGGTAAAATGGAGCGCGCCGGGTTTCGAACTCGCCACCTCAAGGAGGCTAGCCAAAGCCTTCTCCACTTGGCCAAGCGGATCCATCTGAAATATATAGGGGTATATTAATTATATTATGTTAGCATTATAATTAATTAAAAGCAAAAAGGGGGAATAGAGCGCAGCTAGAAATTTATATTATGTTAGCAGGGCGGCAAGCCAAGACCAGAACCGGTGAGCCAAGCGGTTCCTTCAACATATATAGAGCAATAAATATACTTATTATAGTTACATAGATATTTTTATTTTTTAATTAAATTTTCATTTAATTTACAAAATTATTTATATGATTATATTTAATATATATGCTCTCTAATTATTTATTATATATATTAATATTATATATACACTTATTATTATTACATATATACATATATGTATTTATTACATATATACATATATACTATTTATTATTACATATATACATAAATATATATGTATTAAAAATATATCAATATTTATTTATACTTATAATATTTACATATATTTACATATATTTACAAACAAGATAAAACAAGCTATTATTTCAATAATTTACATATTGCATGCAAAAAAATACCCAAATTATGCTAGAAATTATATTAAAAATATGCAATATTTTCTATTCATCAGTTACATAATCCAAAGGGCATACATATGTATGCAAAAGTGCCGAAAGGACAAGTAAATGTGGTCTTTTCTTGATCCTCCGGGGCTATATGAATTTGTAAGTAGCCTGACAATCCATCTAGAAAACAATAGTAAGCGTGTCCCGATAAACGCTCTAAAATTTGATCTATGAGAGGAAGCGGAAAGTGATCTTTTCGTGTAACATCATTTAGCTTCCTATAATCTATACAAACTCGCCATCCTGTGACAGTACGTGTAGGAATAAGTTCATTTCGTTCGTTGGCTACTACTGTAAGACCTCCCTTTTTAGGGACTACTTGAATAGGGCTCACCCATGAACTATCAGAAATAGGATAAATCATCCCAGAATCTAGTAATTTCAAAACTTCAGTTTTCACAACCTCTTTCATATTTGGATTGAGTCAACGTTGAGGTTGGATAGATGGTTTATAATTATCTTCCATAAAGATTTTATGAGAACAAAATGAAGGATTAATTCCTTTAATATCAGAGATTGACCAAGCTATTGCTCTCTTATGCTCTTTTAAAACATAAACCAATTTTGCTTTTTCAGATTCAGACAAATTACTAGAGACAATAACAGGAAAAGTAGAATTAACTCCCAAAAGTACATATTCAAGATGATCAGGTAATTTTTTTAATTCCAAAATTGGAGGATCGGTTGTGATTTCTTTTAAATGATTTTTATCGCTTTTTTTATAACCTCAAAATCCACTTTTTTAGTTAAAATCGATAATCCTCAAGATAAGCTAAGTGCTCACAAACATCAATACGAGTAAAATCCTTTAAATGACAATTAGCAATACAAAGTTTTAAAGGATCACCGCAAAGCAATTCAGAAGGTATTGTTGAAACAACATGATCAATACTATTAAGAAAATAACATGTATCATTAGCCTCTATTGGTTGTTTCCTAGCATTGTTAATTTGAAATGTAACCTCCTCCTCTCCAACTCGTAAAACTAATTTTTCTTCGAAAACATCAATCAAGGCTCTAGAAGTTGCTAAGAATGGACGACCAAGAATGAGCGGTATTTCAGTATCTTCATCCATATCTAATATAACAAAATCCGCAGGAAAAATAAATTTATCAACTTTTATTAAAACATCCTCTATAACTCCCCCTTGGATATTTTACCGTTCGATCAGCAAGTTGAATACTTATTCTAGTTGGGCGTAGTTCGCCTATTCCTAATCTTAAAAAGAGTTTATAAGGCATGAGATTAATACTTGCTCCTAAATCAGCTAGAGCTCTTTTAACTTGCATGTCACCGATTAAACATGGAATAGAAAAACTATCTGGATCCGTTAGCTTTTTAGGTAATTTGTTTTGTAAGATTGCTTAACATTCTTCACCCAACATGACAGTGAAAAGTTCCTCTAGTTTCTTTTTGTTAGAAAGTAAGTCTTTCAGGAACTTCGCATACTTGGGCATTTGAGCTCCTTGCTCAGCTTTGCCGGATATGGTATCGTGGGCTTGTATTCTTTCAAGGGAGGAAGTGGTTCTGATGGTGATTGAACTGCTTCTGGTGATGGGGTGTTCTCTTCCGACTTTTCGGTAATCGTAGGTTGTTGGTGAAGCGGTTTCTCACTGCGCAAGGTGACTACCTTGGCATGCTCCCTTGGATTTGTCTCAGTATTCCCTGGGAGGGTTCCAAGAGCACGCTCGGAGAAGAGTTTCGCCAATTGCCCAACTTGGTTTTCCAAATTTTGGATTGAACTCTCTTGATTTCGAAAAGACGTTTCGGCTGTCTGCATGAACCTTGCTAAGACCTCCTCAACTGGCGGCTTCCGTTGTTCAACCGGTGGTTGTTGTTGTTGATGTTGAAATCCCGGTTGCATGGCATTGGGTTGCTTAGGACCTTGTCCTCCCCATGAGAAATTCAGGTGATTTCTCCATCCTGGATTATAAGTTGCACTATATGGGTTGTTTGCGGGGTTGAATGGGGGTCCATTTGTATTGCCCAAATAATCCACTTGTTCATGTTCGTAGAGCCGTCGCTTGTCGGATCCCATTGTACCGTCGTAGGAGGTGCTTGGTCAAGCGAGAGATTGTCCATCTTTTGATGTAGTTTATCTACTTGTATTGCCAATGCGGTTACGACATCAATATCATACACCCCGGCGGGTTTATTTGGTCTTGCTTGAGGTACACACCACTGGATGTTGTTCACGGCCATCCCTTCTATCAACTCGGTTGCTACGTCGGGGGTTTTGTTATTCAATGCTCCTCCTGCGGCAGAGTCTAACAATTGCCTTGTAACTTGATTCAGACCATTGTAAAATGTTTGGATTTGCTGCCAAACAGGTTTTGCATGATGAGGTAGACGACGCATGCAATAGCACTTTGTAGCGTTCCCAAGTGTCATATAGCGTTTCTGTTTCCATCTGGCAGTAGGTGTTGATGTCATTTCTGAGCTTAGCAGACTTTGATGGCGGGAAATACTTCAGTAGAAACTTTTCAACCAATGTATCCCAGGTTGTGATTGAACCCCTTGGTAGAGAGTTCAACCATTGCTTTGCTTTATGCCTCAAGGAAAATGGGAACAGTCTCAATCTAATGGCATCATTGGTTGCTCCATTGATCTTACAAGTGTCACAGATCTCCAATAAATTCGATATATGCATATTAGGGTCTTCGTCTTGGAGTCCATCAAACTGAACGTACTGCTGAACCATCTGAATAATCCTCGGTTTGAGTTCGAAATTATTTGCTTCTACAGCAGGTCAAGTAATACTGGATCCAGTTCCAGTTGTGTCGGGAAGTGCATAATCGGCTATGGTTCGTTGTTGATTCGCTTCATCCTGATTATCTGCCATGGTGTTAGATTTGCTTGTATGTAGAACTGATGTCTCCTCCACCGACTGATTATCTGAATTTGCACTGGCTTCCGAATTAGTCGATTGTGATTGACGAGGTAATAATTGTGGTTCCGACTGATATTGCACAAGGGCAATGTTCCGTTTCCTGGTCATAAACTAGAGTACTACAAAAGAAGATCAAGTAAAATGAACAAAAACAAAACACAAAAAATTATAGTGTGAATGACACTAATAATAAAGGTAGATTAATAAAATCCAAGTTTTCAGAATATCGAAATGACTCCCCGGCAACGGCGCAAAAAACTTGATGGTCGTGGAACTTCACTTAATAATAGATTTCCAAGGCAAGCGAACCTATCAATTGTAATAAACAAGATATCATTATCTTATGTCGTATTCCCAAGGGTCTTTTTAACTACTCGTACTCACTTCTCTTCAATTATCTACCCAGTGAATCAAGAGTTGTTTTGCTTCTGTAGAAACAAAATTTAAACTCGGTTATCTATTTAATAAAAATAGTAAATTGCGAAAGAAAGACCTGATAATTAAAGGATAGCGTTCAGATGTAGAGAACACATAGATGAAACAATAGATTCTTGACGCCCCTACTTCAAACTCTCAAAACCTAGTCAACTGAGAAGATACCGAAATAATTAACTTCTCTCTCGAGCAAGTTAATACTAAGATAAGGTTGAATGATTAGAATTTCTCCTAAATCAAAACTCCTTCACTTGCTTTAAACACGAATAAACTTTTATCTTTTTTTGTTGAGAGATTAAAAGAAGAGATCGTTCAAAACAATTAAAACATCAACATATGGTTCTTACATCCAAACGCTAAAGAGAAATTAGTTATGCATCATCTTCTCTAGACAAAGATGAAATTCAAACACAAAATTAAAATAAAGAAACATACTCAAATCCCCTTTGCTCTTCTTCCTTCACAATCTTCAAACTTCAGAAAACTTCAGCCCTCCAAAACTACTTTCTTCAGCCACCTTTCTTTCTTTTATAGTTTGTGTTGGAAAAGGAAAGAAAATAGACGGGCACGGCCTTGCACATGGCCGTGTCAGTGGCCGTGTAGAAAGAGTGGGAACAGTTACATAGGAAACGGTAGTAGTGCTGCTGGACATGGCCATCCACACAGCCGTGTATTAAGCCGTGTACGTTGATGAGCCTTAATATGACACGGCCGTGTCCTAGGCCGTGTGTCAAGCCGTGACTTTCTCTGTCCTTTTTGTTGCCAAAATTCCCTGAACACGTTAAATCATCCAGCCGTGTAGGAAGTCGTGTGTCTTGACACGGACGCGTGTCTAGCCGTATGCCTAGCCGTGTAGAAGCCATTTTCCTTAGGATCTTCATTCTTCAACCTGAATACACCTGGATGCATACGTTTAAGTTAAAACTTCATTTAATGTGAGGAAATAACTATTATGATGAGAATGAGTATGAAAATAATGAGTTTAGACTTTAAATTAAGGCGAATTCAAATTGGATTCTCAATTATAATTTGATAAATATGACCTTATCAGTAATGCTCTTGTGAGAGCCTCTATTGGGTCGGGTGCTTTGGTATCTAAAGCTATACTTTTGCAGGAGAGGACAAGACCTCGACGGGTCAGTCGAGCCGGAGGGAGGTCTCCCCACCACTCCTCTCCCATACTACGGATGAGGAGCCTGCCGAGGACCAACCTAACATCCTTGAGCGTCTGGATCACCTGGCTGACAGGGTGCGGAGGCAGGAGGCCTTTCTTCACGAGCTGCGAGAAGGGAGATGGTTCGCCGAACCTGACCCTCTCGCCCGTGTTTGTGCGCGGGAGCGGCAGATGGAGAGGCTGGAAAACGAACTCAATCTGCTCAGGGAGGAGGTCCGGCTTGCGTCTGGAGGCATGGCAGTGCCGATCGCAGACCACCTACGTCGGGTGGAGTCTACTGTACGCACCATGAGTGAGGAGGTTGCTTCAGCGAAGGAATGCATTGGATTTATGCATGGGGTGACGTCCTACACCCGGGACCAAGGCTTCTGGAAATGGACGCCGCGCCGATCGAATTTTATTCGCGATCTTTTATTTGTTATGTAATAATAAGGATTAGCTTCGCATGGTGGTTCAGTCCACCTTGCGACCGAATGTTTTTACCTTGCTCTGCTTCTGCTATGGTGTTTCGTTGCTTTCGTTCATTTGTGCCTCGCAGGTCGTTGTGTATTTGATTATTAAATGCCAGGGTAAGCGACACGATGTCGGGGTAGTCTACCAGAGGTCGAGGGGCAAGGCATTAGATGGGTGTCTTTTGGTTGAGGTAGAGGAGAGGGGTCAGGGGGAAACATGGGCGAATGGACCTCGAGGTCCACACCCATGTACCAAGCGAGCGGACCATGGGGTCCACCCACCTCTGGCGAGCGAGTGGTCCATGAGGACCACTCCCATGCACCGGGCGAGTGGACCTCATGGTCCACTCGCCCATGCTCCGGGCGAGTGGACCTCGTGGTCCACTCGCCTTTGCTCCGGACGAGTGGACCCCGTGATCCACTCACCCACTTTCAATCCCCCCACTTCTTTCCCTTCGTCATCCCATTCGCCCCCCCCCCCCCCCCCCCCTTACTTTGCATTCTCCTTGAGGCCAGCTCTATTCATTCATCCTTGTCCTGCGAGATGGCCCCAACCGCCCTCCTGTCGCTAGAAATGGCCAGGAGCAAAGCGCAGCTAATTTTTCCGAACACTCCTTCCCTGAAGGGAAGGTATCTAAAGAGGAGTTCTTGGCATTCAAGAGCTCCTACCTTCCTGAGGGGTGGACGTCTCGATGTCCATCGACAAGCGAGGCCATTAACTCTTTCTATGAGGACTGGCTTGCCTTCCCGCTTACCCACTTTAAAGCTGGTCTACGACTTCCCTTATGGCCTGAGGTGAAAGAGATCCTGAACTACTTTGGCGCAGTCCCTGCTCAGGTCAGCTCGAATGCAATCTCGATGTTAACGTCCTATGCCTGCTACTTGCGAGAGGAAAGGGTCGAGTTTGACCTAACCGTATTCCGTAAAGTGTTCGTCTTCCGGGCGATCATTAACGGGGTATGTTTTCTGACCGGCACGCACGTGAAGGTGTGCGAGACCTCCAACAAGGTCCATCACTGGAATGACACATTCGTGTTCGTTCAAGGTGACTTCGGTGACATCCCCTTCTCACCCATCCAGAGGTCTGAGAAGGTCTGCAAGGCCCCTCGCTTAGGTGGGGAGGCAGCCGTGTTTCATAGCTACCTTGGGGGTGCGAGCTTCGAGGTCGAGCACCTCCAGAGGAACATCGACCGACTTACCTACGTTGAGCCTGGGATAGGTATCCTCTCCCTTCTGATGTCCCCCGCCCCCCCCCCCCCCCCCCCCCCCCCCCTCTCTTTTTTTTTTCTTTTCACTCATACCTACGGACACTTACCTTTACCTTGATTCGCACAGGTGAGCGGACTCTTCCACGGCATCCTCCCTTCGCAAGGGGGAGCTCTTCATCCGCTCGCTGGTTCGTCAAGGAGGCTGCAGCTGCATGCGCCTCTGCCCAAAGGTCCCCGCGCGGAGGCAACGGAGAGAGGAGCAAGTGGTGGAGGAGGCTACTCCTTCCTCCCCGCCATGAGGACCAACAATACGGCGGGGGATGGCTGTTCGCAGGGAGGACTTAGGGGTGACGCCGAGGGAGAAGGGGGAAACGAGTGATCCTGATGCGTTGGCCAACCATCCCAACTTTGAGATTGGGGGGGGGGGGGACGCCAACAACTCCTTTGGTGACCCTGTCCTTCACTAGGATGAGGTTACGAACCGGGTCTCGATCACCTCCCAGCAACCCTCCTGGACAGAGAGTGAACCTCTCGGGGATGCCGCGTATAACCCCTCCTTTGGCCTCTATGGATGGCAGGACGCGGCCTCCTACAAGAAAAAGTCCATTCATGACCTTGCCTGCATGAGCTCGCAAGCCCTGCTTCGCGCATCCGAACTCTCGCATATGATTGCTCGTCGAGGTCTTTGTCTCTCGAAGAAGCTGAGGCAAGACGATGCGTCGAGTCAGGCTGCCGAAGAGAAGGTTGTTGCCCTTACCACACGCCTAGTCACCGTTGAGAGGCTCCTGGAGCAGTCATCCGAAGGTCTGGTTCGTGCTTGCCTTGGTGACCCTTCCCTTCTTCTTTACCTTTCCTTTCCTTTCCTCAATGGCTGTAATACCTTTACCATTTTTACCTGCAAGGACCAGAGGCTGCTGACTCGCTCAGGAGGCGATGGGAGGAGTCAGATCGAGAGGTGCATGACCTGAGGGCTCAGCTTGCTGAAGCCCAGAGGCAGTTGCGAGAGGGAGAGAGGGGTGGAGCTCCCGGAGGAAGATCGTGGTGAAGACGGCCGAGGCCTTGGTGAACTCCCTTCATAAGGCGGACGCTCTTCAGGACGATTGGATTGGGGTCTCTGCTAGCAATATCCTTTTCGATTTCTACCCCTCCCCTGCGCTTTCCAGCTCGTCCCCTTCCAGCGGAGACATTCCCCCTGAATGCTGGAGTTGCTAGGAACCTCCTTTTTTGTTTTTTTATAAGCAATGACTATTTGTATTTTCATTCATGTACTAGCTATTAAGGGCAAAGCGCTTGCCTATGTAATCTATGTTATCACTGAACATGCAACCATTCGGTGAACCTTCTAGCTTTTTCAACTCCTCGCTATTCAAGTAAAACAATTGTCTGGTTTGAGATCTCTTCCTGCGACGGAGAGAGTTTACTATCTTGCCATACCTTAAACCAATTTGTCAGATCAACCATAGGCGGAGAACCGGTCCACGCCCTAGGGGCTTATCTTACCTAGAGGCAGAGGAATTCAACACCTTCCCAAGCCACTTAGCAAGTAGCGAGTCGACCCGATGAGCCTCCCATCTGCCGGCAGGACTGAGCTCGGTGAATGGTCTCTAGTCGGGGATCTTACCGATTGGAGGTAGAAGTACCTGTCCGCGTCCTAGGTGCCTTGCTTACCTGGAGGCGGAGGAACTCAACGCCTTCCCAATCCAATTGGAGACGGAAGTACCCATCCGCGTCCTAGGGGCTTAACTTACCTGAAGGCAGAGGAACTCAACACCCTCCCAATCCAGTTACCAAGTAGCGAGTCAACCCGACGAGTTTCCCATCTGCCGGCATGACTGAGACCAGAGAATAGTCTCTAGTCGGGGATCTTACCGATTGGAGGCAGAAGTACCCGTCCGCGTCCTAGGCGCCTTGCTTACCTGGAGGCAGAGGAACTCAACGCCTTCCCAATCCAATTGGAGGCGGAAGTACCCATCTGCGTCCTAGGGGCTTAGCTTACCTGGAGGCAGAGGAACTCAACACCCTCCCAATCCAATTACCAAGTAGCAAGTCGACCCGATGAGTCTCCCATCTGCCGGCATGAATGATCTTGGAGAATGGTCTCTAGTCGGGGATCTTATCGATTGGAGGAGGAAGTACACGTCCGCTTCCTAGGCGTCTTTCTTACCTGGAGGCAGAGGAAGTCAACGCCTTCCCAATCCAATTGGAGGCGAAAGTACCCATCCGCGTCCTAGGGGCTTAGCTTACCTGGAGGCAGAGGAACTCAACACCCTCCCAATCCAGTTTCCAAGTAGCGAGTCGACCCGATGAGCCTCCCATCTGCCGGCATGACTAAGCCCGGTGAATGGTCTCTAGTCGGGGATCTTACCGATTGGAGGCGGAAGTACCCGTCCGCGTCCTAGGTGCTTACTTTCACTTGGAGGCAGAGGAACTCAACACCCTCCCAATCCAGCTACCAAGTAGCGAGTCGACCCGATGAGTCTCCCATCTGCTGGCATGACTGAGCCCGGAGAATGGTCTCTCGTCGGGGATTTTACCAACTGGCGTTACCTGAAAAAAGAAACCATTTTCATTCATAGTTAAGGCGATACAAGTTCATTACATCGCACCTCGTTGCGCTTACTTGGCCATATACTCCCCGGCCTTCTCCTTCATCACCTCTTCCATCTCTTCTGCCTTCTTCACCCACTCGACCGCGTTGACTGTTGTGACGTAGCACTGGCGCGCCTCCCTGTGATCTCCCCTGACCCAAACCTGGACTCCTCCATTGTTGTATTTCAAACACTGGTGGTATGAGGATGACACGCACTGGTATGCGCTGATGAGGGGACACCTGAAGATGATGTTGTAACTACTCGGCGCATCCACGATGACGAACTGGCAGTTTTTGGACGTACCCCCCAAAGTGACGAGGAGTTCGACTCCCCCTTCCACTTCCTTCCTTTCTCCGGAGAACCCGAAGAGTGGTCCTCCTGACGCCAACACCCACTTCGACTCGACCTTCATCTTGTCGAAAGCCTTCTTGAACACCACGTTCACGGAGCTCCCGTTGTCGACCAGGATTCGGGAGACCGTGAAGTTTTCGATTGCGGCCTTGATGACGAGTGCGTCGCAAAAGGGATCCTCGTGGGACGGCATATCTTGGGCCGAGAAGGTGATCTTCTCGCCAGGGGGGTGGGGATCTGGAGGTCGAAGTGATGCTTCGATGGTATATTGTATGGAGGCTCCTCTTTCTGGCGGCCTCTATACCCACTCCTCCGTGGATCACCCCGATCCCACCCAGGGCCCCCAGGTCGATCCTTTCTTCGCACGGGTCCTCCTCCTCTTTCCTTTTCCCTTCTCCTCTTCCCCTTGGACCCTCCAGGCAGAGTTGCTTTCCCCCTGCTGGGGCTTTCCCTCCTTCTCGCATCTCGAGGAATTCTGGGCAGGCCGCGGTTGCGTGACCTTCCTGATGGTGGAAGTCACAATACGGTAGCGCCAATCCCTTTGCCTCCTTCTCCCAGAGGCCCCTCTTCTTTCCTCCCTTCTTTTGGACGATCGCTATGGCCTGTAGGGGTTGGGCTTGCAGCGGCCTTGCGTCGGGCTGTCAGCCTGCCGGGTTGAACTGTCCATGCCTCCCCTGGTAGCTTCCCCCTCCATGGAAGTGACCTCTTCCTTGGCCCTGAGAGGGTCCCCCAGGCGGCCTCCAGGCTGGTCGGGTGGCTGGCGGTTGAGACCTCCATCCTTGCTCCGACCCAGCGGGGGGTCCCTGGTGTCCCTGACTCCTCACTTCCTCTTTCCTTCTTCCTCCCTGCTCCTTCCTCTCCTCCTTCTCTTCTTCCGCGCCCTTGGCCAACCTTGTCATGAACTCCTGATTTGTGGCTTCACACTCGATCTCCCGGGCAGCGCGCTCCATCAGCTCTTCGAAAGATACCAGGGGTCCCGAGTCAAACTCATCCTGAACAGCCCTTGCTGCAACCCGAGGGTGAAGGCCAATTGTAGGGTGTGCCCGTGCACCTCGATGACTAGCTAGGAGGACTTCTTCCTGGAACCTATCCACGTAACTTCCCAACGTCTCCCCTGACCTTTGTCGAATCAAGAACAATGCTTTCGCCCCCTTCCTCCTCTTCTTTGAAGTGGAGAACCTTAGCAAGAAACTCTGACACAGGTCCTCGAAGCCGTAGATGGTTCCCACTGGGAGCTGGTGGAACCAGTCCCTCGCCTTCCCCCTGAACGTGACGACGAAGAGTCTGCATTTGATGGCATCCGACATATGTCTGATCGAGTCCATGTCTCCGAACCACTGGAGGTGCTGAATTGGGTCGTCCTTCCCCGCGTAGTAAGACATGTCAGGCTCAATGAACCCATCGGGAATGGGAGCCGAGATGATCAGCTCGCAGAAAAGGACTTCCCCATCCTCCTTGGCGAGTCGAAGGCGTTCTCTCCACTTCCCCACTGGGGTAGCCGGTCCCGGGAGAGCTGTTGAAAAGCACTCTCGCTTGGAAATCCGAGCCCTCCCCTATGGCTGGCTCCTTCCCTTGCCGATGTGCTTGCTCCGCCTCCATTGGAGAGGGAGAGGCGAGCACGGGTGCGGGTGGTGTTGAGGGGAGAGTGCGACCCGCAAGAGCTCCAGGATCGTCTTCCTGAACTCATCAAAATCACTCTTCTTCACGTACTCACTGGTAGGGGGCGAGTTCCCCAGCTCATCGCTTCCAACCATGAGACTTTCTCAGGGCTTTCCGAACTAGCTGCTTCCACGCTCACCGCACCAGAATGTTGAAACCAAAGAACTGGTCTCGACGTTCGAAAAAGAGATGCAGCCAACCCTTACTTGACCCGAGCTAGAACCCCTGACTAGTTACTAAGAACTGGAAGACCTTGCCCTTGAAGAACACCTGAGTCCACAAACGAACCCCTTAAGCTGCAGCGTGGAGGTCCCACCGCACACCTGGAAGCTCACAAGGAACTTTCCCTCCCAAGCCAATGCTGAGCCTGGGCACCTTGGAGGGCACTAAAGCTCACCTCACCACCAACCTTCAATGACAAAGGGGGGAGGGGTAGTGTTTGCTCACAAGACACACACGAGAAGAGGGGTGGAGACCAACCCTTCCCAAGGTCCCCATGGGGGTCTATTTATAGATTTCCCAAAATTGGGCTACGGATAGCCCCAAAATCTACTATCCGCAGCTCAATCACGAACCTGAACGACCAACACAGGAGGGGGGGGGGGGGGGGGGGGAGTGGAGGTTGAGGCGTCCACTCTCCCCCTTGCCGGGGGTCGAGTGAGTGGACCAAGTTCCACCACCCGAACTGGGCGAGTGGACCTCATGGTCCACTCAGCTAACCGGGCGAGTGGATCATAGGTCCACTCGCCCCCTACTTCGGGCGAGTGGATCGTAGGTCCACTCGCCCCTCCACTCGGGCGAGTGGACGGAAGTGTTCCCCCCCGGGTCTTCTCTTTCTCGGTCTTGGCTACCTTTGGCTAGTCAATCTTCTGCGTCACGGGCAATCTCTCTACCACGACCCTCTCCGCATCGGTCACACCGACTCGGAAAATATGAGGGTTGTACATTAATCCTGTCCACTTAGCTTATTAAGAAGTGCGTCGAAAAGTTGGGTTAAATATACTTGTTAAGCTCAAGTCGATCCATGTGTAAAGGACATCCATATATATGCTATTTCCATATGATCAATATCTTTTTTCGTCCATTCAATAGAAGACTAATCTATTATTCTCACATACCCTAACATATATTAAATATATGATTTACTATATAGAGTATAAATGGTGGTCACATATGTTTTTCTTTTGGGGTTAGAGTTATATGTTCACAAGAAGTAGCTAGCTAGCACAAAGTTATGCAGCAGTATACAACTCTTAGCGAAAAGAATAACCTCATAGCTCTTCGATTAGTACGGCTTTTATCATCATCGCACGACAAGAAAATTAGCTTTTAGTGACGAAAAATTTGTGCACTAATGATTTATTTTTTTGTGACCAATCTTATATTTGGACACTAAGTGAATAAGAGCGATTAGTTTATGACAAAATATAAAATTTAGTTACTAAAAATATTTTAATTAGTCACCAAATAAAATTATGTCACACATTACTAATTATTAGTGACCAAACAATCTTTTCATCACTAAATATTTTAACTAGTGACAAAAATAATTAGTCACTAATCTCATCCCTCCCAAGTAAACATATCTTCCCTCCAAAAACAAATAAACTTACCACCTTGTGACGAAAAATGAACATTTAGTGACGAGAATTGATTTGGTCACTAAATGTAAATTCAGTCTCTAAATATTTTAGTGACCAGCTCGCAATATTTAGTGAGCAAAATTTTCGTCATTAAAAATCAATTTTCAATGTCCATAACACATAAATATATTAAACGTATAGTTGCATGAATGATCCTCGTGCAATTGTGTTCATTAGCTTTCAATCTCGCCCAAACTCGCATCCATTAATATAAAATATATTATCACCTACCATATTCCAAAGCCTTACGTACACATCTAGGCTTCGTTTGGCGCGGTGGCGGCAGTCGTGAACGCTGTGGTCATGAACCGTCGTTCATGAACGCCCGATCTCACCTAAAAAAATTCATGCATTTTATGCTCAAAACTAGTTAATTTTCTTGGCAGCGGTCATAACCTGTCTTGCCAAACATACAATCTATGATAATGGCGTTTTTGACCCAACTCAACAGAGCAAATAAGCTGCGCCAAACGAAGCCCTAATTAACTATTAATTAAGATTGGCAATCCTTAGCCTTCTCCCTATACATGACTAAGGCTTCCTTTGGCGCAACTTATTTGCTCCGGTGAGTTTGGTCTAAAACGCTATTATCATAGAATGTATGTTTGGCAAGACAAAGGTTATGACCGCTATAAATAAAATAAACTATATTTTGAGCATAAAATGCATGAATTTTTGTAGACGGTTCATGACAACGGCGTTCACGGCCGCCGCCGCCGTGCCAAACGAAGCCTAGAACGGCTTATTTGCTCCGGGGAGTTTGGTCAAAAACGTCATTATTGTTTGACAAGACAAAGGTTACAACCGCTATAAAGAAAAATAAACTAGTTTTGAGCATAAAATGCATGAATTTTTGTAGGTGAGGACGGACGTTCACGAACGACGGTTCATGACCACCGCGTTCACAACCACCACCACCGTGCCAAACGTAGCCTTTGACTAGCAATATATTAGTATAATTACATTACAGTTAATCAATTTAATTATCTACATGAACAAACCAATCTGCATAAAGGACTCTAGGGCCCCTTCATTTGGACATAATTAGAATTTGATATTGGGATTCGATATTCAGAATTGAAATTGGTCTAATTCCAATTCCAGCGTTCGCCTAATAAACAATATTGATGAATATTGTGTAATTAATCAATTCTTTTGTTCGTTTGTTAAATAAAATTTAATATATGAATTGAAAAAAAAATTACGAAAAAACTAACATTTTCTTACATATATAATAAAAATGCGTACGCTGAAAAACAAATGCGCGCCCAGGCAAAAAATACGTGCCAAGACAAAAAACACGCGCTTGAGCGCAAAAAGCGCGTCTGGGCAAAAAACTCACGCACAGGCACAAAACGCACACCCCGGCGACAATACGCGCGTCCGGGAGAAAAATGCACGTCACGGAGAAAAACGCGCGCCAAAGCGAAATATACGCTCCCGGGAGACAATATGCGCGTCTGGGAGAAAAATGCGTGCCCGGGGAAAAACGGGCACCCGGGGGGGGGGGGGGGGGGGGGGGGGGACGAGCGGCCGGGCAAAAAATGGGTTCCCGGGCGAAAATAGCGCGCTCTAACGAAAAACACGCGTCCGGGCGAAAAACGGGGGCCCGGGAAAAATACGCACGTCCGGGAGAAAAACACATCCTCTGGCGAAAAACACGCGCCCAGGTGACAAAACGCTCGCGCGGTCGAAAAACGCCCCCCGAGCGACAAAACGCGCGCCCGAGCAAAAAACGCGCGACAGGGCGAAAAAATGTGCACCCGGGCGAAAAACGCGCGCCCGGGCGAAAATAACGCGCCCGGGCAAAAATAACGCACGCCCGAGCGAAAAACACATGCCACTACTGGATATTCAGAAGATCCCGAGTCGCTTTTGGAAAGTGGAGGAGGAGCTATAGCGAGTCAAAATGTCGAGGTGGAACGGGAAGCGCGGTTAAGGTGTCGTTGCTCTCCTTTTTTATCGGGAGTAAATTGAGCGAGCTAGACTCGCCCAATAATGATATGTCCATCTAGATTTTGTGTTTCGACTAAAATCAATTCCATGATATTGAACTCAAATTCCAATTATTAAAGCTACCTAAGAACCGAACGACGTAATTGGAATTCGTCGTCGAATTCCAATTCCAAATCTTCAATTCCGTGCAAACGAACGGGCCCTTAGAGTGAATGAGTGCATCTTTGTCAATGCAGTACTATAGAAATCATCGCGTTTGAGGTTGCTGGTGGCCGACTGGCCGTCCGCGACAAATATAGATTTAATTAGAGTGGGACTATCAAATATAGATCTAAATAGAGTGGGACTATAATACATTATGATAGAATTTTAGGTACGCTGCTCGCATGATGCCTTCACACAGCCTTTTTTTCTTGCAAAATTACAACTGTAACGTTATCTACAGTTATTTTCAGTTATAAAGTACATTTGTAATTTAGTTCAAAAAATTTAAGTGTATTTAATTTTCACCCTAAAATATATGCATATGAGTAATTATAATGACCGTAAAAATGCATTGATCAATAATCTGTTATTTTTTTTGTGAAAAAAATAAAAAATATATCAAATAAATCTATTTCCGGTACTTGTTCATAACACAGAAGAGAATGCATTCACTGGAATACTAGTTAAAGTTGGACGGCTATGATAGAGAAGCATAGTTGTTCAAAAATAACGATTTATACTTAAAATGATACGTATACTGTCGACGTCACATATTGCCTACAGAAATATTCGTACACTACTACTAGCTAGATTTACCTGTAATTAAGATTAATGATGAGGATAATGAAAGATAAGCAAAATATTATCTAATTATAAATTTGTACCTATCTAACATAAAGTTGTGATAGGGATTTTCGATGACAATTTTGACTAACAATAAATATAGATAATTGCAAATTGACCGGCTGACTCTATCCTTTTAATTTATTCATATATTTTATAAGTTAATTATCACATCATTGATTGTGGGCTTGTGGCCCATCATAAGAAATTATTTTTCAAATGAATTCATTTTCTAGAAAAACTACACACTTGGGACTTGGGTGTCTCTCTCTACCTGTTAATAAATAAATAAATAATTGTTATATATATAAAAAAAATTTATAAAACATTCAGGTTTATGTTTCTACTTTATTACATCGTTTATAAAAAATTTAAAATGTGTTTGATTAGTGTGCTATAATATTTTTTAAATTTGCCATATTATTTTAATTTCTATTAAATTTTATAAATCTGATATTAAAAAAATAATTGAGGCTTCGTTTGGGAGAGCAACACTAGGTAATTTTGCGTTTGTTTTTCCGCTATCTTTTCGAACCGCTAGCAAAAGCCGCGCTATGTAATTCTGCGCGCCCCCAAACCGGCAATAAATACTCCAGTCTATCGCGTTTAGGTCTCGCGTCGTCTTCTTCCCTAGGAGATCCACGACGCGTGATCTTCATTCAGCGTCATCTTCTCCGACGGCAGATCCAGCTCGTGTGAGGCCTCTCATCTCCTGAGCTCGCCTTCTTCTGAGCTCGTCATATTCTGAGGTCCTCGCGCAGATCCTGCTAGCTTCCCCCTGTTCATCTTCTTCCCTAGTCGGACCCAAGCAGAGGTATGGATCGCAGGATTCTTCTTATTCAATTTTTTTCTTGTTGCGATTTCATGAATGTTCAAATTTCGTTCTCCCCCCATCAGATCCAGTGCGATCCTCGAGCACGTTGAGCAGATTCAGGTTAACATCAAGATTTTCTAGGGCTTCTTCTTCTTTCCGCCATCAAAGCATAGCATATCTGGTAATGATTGGAGTGGTCCTTTTGATTTTTGATTTCAGTAGCACACACCTCCTAAATCCTATGGGGTTTCTTGTTGTCATTTAGGGTAAGAATTGTTGTGTTTGTGTGTGTGGTATGTGTGTTTTTATTATGTGTCTTGTATGTTGTGTGCGTGTTATGTGTTTGTGTATGTTGTGTGTTATATGTTTGTGTGTGTGGTAAGTGTTTGTGTGTGTGTATGTGTTAAGTGTTGTATTGATGGTTGTATTTGTGTAAGTGTTGTGTGTTTGTGTTAAGTGTGGTGCGTGTGTTAAGTGTTTGTGTGTGTGTGTGTGTATGTGTATGTGTTAAGTGTTGTATGGATGGTTGTATGTGTGTGTGTGTGTGTGTGTGTTAAGTGCTGGGAACGAATTCATTGATGAACATGACTTGTCTCATGAAGATGGCACACAGAACGCAGAGGAGTTACCAAATTCTGTTGAAGGAAGCAAAAAAAGGAAGAATAAAGGAAAAAAATAAGAAGACAAACAAGAAGCCAATGAGTTCCACTATGGATGAGATTGCTGAAACATCACACATAGTTGGGCGTTGCATGATGGATCCTCCTAGCATCAAGATAACTTCGTCCTTATATACAATCGCTGAGACTATTGTAGAACTCGAAACATATCCAGAGGTTATGGAGGAGTCCAACTTTGACTTCTACGACTACTGCACCATGTTTCTAAGAGAGAAACATAACAGAGAAACTTTCATGAGAATTCGAGCTCATCGGAGAATTATATGGCTACTGACTCGTTATGAAAAAAATTCGAATTAGTTGTACTTTATGTTTCTTCGGTGATGCACTATATTATTGGACAATATGTTGGATTTATATTTCTTCTTTAGTAATTGTACTTTATGTTTCTTCTGTTGTATTTTCTATTTCTATGTTGAACAATATGTTTTCATTCTCATAGGCTATATATAATTCATAGTATGTGTAATAATTTGTAATTCGTAATGTTTTATTAATATGTGCAAAGTTGGGCAATATAATGTTTTACTAATATGTGCATATTTACAATGTCTTAAACGGATCGCACTGATAATTCTAATGAGGAGACTCAACAGGTAGTAGTTGGCTGGGTTAATCGTAGTAGAGCAATATGTGGTCAACAATATTTAACATAACTTGGTTATCAGTTATTCGGGGCATCATCGTCCACAAATAGACCTTGCATGACATCAACACATACAGGGGCTAGATGGGTTGGTGAACTTCTCGATGTGCACCCTAGAAGATTTTTCAGTTCTTTTAGAATGTCGAAGCTCATATTTGAAGATTTATTATTACTCCTCACACAACAATATGGATTGCAAGGATCTAGGAGAACTCTACCAAGATAAGTGCTTGCAATGACATTGCACATTTTAGGTCATAATGTATTTGTAACATCCCCAGAACAACTAGACCCCTGAAGTGCATTTTGTCATGTCAAGGTCATGACATTCCTCTAAGAGACCAAAATGGCCCTAAGAACTAAGGTGAATAAGTGAAAATCACCTTGGTGTGCAAATAGCCAAATTTGACTTCATGGCTTATGACTTGATATTAGACTTCAAAATGACAAATTGACCCCACCAACTCTTCCTAAACACCTTAGGGAATCCCTTGGGTCATTTAGGACCCATTAGGGTCAAACCCAAATGATCAAATTGGACCCGCCATCATATGACACCTCCCTAGGGGGCCTAATGGACCCAAAAGCACCATCATAGGGCAACCAATTTGAGGAAATTTGGCCAATTACTAAAAAACCACAAATTGATCTATTTGTGCTAAAACCCTAAATTGACCTAGCACAACCCTCCATAAATACCAAGGGAAGTAAATGAGACCTAGATGAGCCAAGGTGCACATTCAATTTTGGAGAATTACGGCAAAATCACCAAAATACCCAAATTGCCCCTATAGGCAAATAAGTGCAATCAAGCCCCATATGACCCCACCATGACTCAATTCCTCTTGGAATGGGTCCATAGGGTCCAAGACAATAATGTGGATCAGTCATATTAAGTGGTGTGAGCTTGAGTCAAGCCCAAACCCAAAAATCCCCAATTTGACCTATTTGGGTCAAGTGAGCCCAAAACTCAAATCAAGTAGTTTTAGCCCAATCCCATGGCTCAAGTGGTCAGCCCACATGGTGACCAGACCATAAGCATGCTGAAAATTTGAAATTGGGGAAAAAGGAGGCTTTGTCCAAGTGTCAAAAATGGAGGGAGAAGACAAGGAAACAAGGAGGAGGAATTGAAGGGATGGGTGCCAAATGGCACCCCTTTGCATTCCCTAAGCTCTCCTCTGAGCTGGGTGAGTAATTGCTCTCAGTTTGGGGGCAGTGGGGAGGGAGTTCCATTGGCTGGAAGGGGCGGCCAAGGAGCTGGCCGAAAATGCCTTAATGGCAACCCTCCATGTACCCCTCTCCTCCCTCATTTCACTCCACTACCATCTTCAGGACCTCCCAAGGAGTAAAACCCCTCAGTCGATTGGAGGATTCGATCTCAGAGGAGGAGGATCGGCGTGGAATCAGCGAGGAGCACGACAAACATTTTTCGGCGAGATACATGACCCCAAGCATCCAATAAGACAAGATTCCTTCCCCTCTCCACCGGTGCTAGTATCATTTCTCTCCCCCTTGCGATTCGTCACGTGTAATGGCAAAATCGAAAGCTTGAAAACCTTGCTCCTAGACGAAAAACGAAAACTATGGGAGGCCTCCTCCGGCCGCCCCAGGCCAAACGGCCACCACTAGTCGAAAGCCTTATGTCGACTGGTGGTAGTGGCTTGGCCGTTTCGCCGGAAACCGTCGGTAGGCGCCGGGAATAGGCCCGCAAGAAAGCCCAGCCGTGAGAAATCCTGGCCCTTGGCGTCATGAGGAAGACGAAATCACAGCCGTCCGATCGGGCGCATCGGTTAAACGCAGACCAAATATTTAATTAAATTAATTTGAATGATTTTTGTCACACTTATAACCGATTTTTGTAAGCAGAAATTTACGCCCTTAGAGGCCATATTTCAAAAAATGTCCAGAGATAGGAGTCATAGATCTGGATGTTTACTTTCATTTGAAAGTAAAATCAAACCATTTGGACAAGTGTAGGACCCACAACACTTATTTTAGTAAGGCTGGTTGTTGGCACCAAAAATGGTACCTCCAAAATTCACACTAAGAGAGGGATGGGAGAAAACTGCGAAGTGTAGGTTACTAAGATAGAGGATGCTAGGAAGGAGAAAAGCAATCACAAGATGGCGATCACGAAAAAATGAGACCGCTTACACAGGTTGTAAGCTGGAGCCTCGAAGCAAAAGTCCCTTTTTAGGTACCCCTACCCCTCTATTTATAGACGAGGGGGTTGCCTAAACAGGCAGAACTGAAAACTACGGGCTGTCCGGGGTACAGGAGAGCCGGGGAAGGGAAGTGGGGTGCAAATAGTAAAAATAAAGAAAAAGACCAGACCGCACTGGCGGCGATCTCACACTGTCCTGATCGCTTGATACTTAGGAAAAATCCAGCTGGGAGGGCAGCTTTCGGTCTGGGCGGTCACCAATTACCGAGACCGCTGAGACCGAAAAAATGACCTGCAAAGAGGAGGTTGCGGGCTTTCTGGGCAAACATAATCCCCTCACATTTGTAAGTTCCGCTTGAACTTCGAAAATGTAAGCTTTGACCGCTGAGACCGCGCCCGTCATTAATGCGGTGAGCCTATAAATACGTCCTCTGAGGCTTCATCAATATCATTTCCAGGAAAGCAGAGAAAGTTCGCTCTCCAAGCGGTCACAGAAAACCAGGTGGTCGTGACCTTTTGTGAAGATGACCATGCTTGACCTTTTAAGAACTCTTCCACCGAGGGCGAACTCTCCTGAGAAGAAGGAGAGCGTTAGTTCAAAAAGAGGAAAGAAGACGCCAAGAACCTTAACGAAGGCGAGCGCGTCGAAGGGGACCGCCTGATCTCCTTTGAAGGCGAAATCTGAACTTCCTGAGAGTTCAATTGTACCGGTCTCTGTCGTTTCCGACTTATCTAATACTTCTTCAGATCCTGTATGGAAACTTTCTGATTTCTCTATTTCCTTTGACTGTCAGAAATCCATGGAGGTGCTCGATCAAACGATTTTAAAACCTGCTAAGACCGCTTCTACTGAGGTCATTTTGGCCGGACTGCGTCAGAAGAGGGTCGAGGAAGAATCCATAAGGCAAAAGATTGCGGACCAAGAGGTAGCTGCCAAGAACAAGAAGAGAAAAAATTCAAGTCCCTCTACTCGAACTTCTAAAAGAAACAAAGGAAATGAGGAAGGAAAAGATGCGACCGCCAAGGAGGCGATCACACTCCCTGAAAGTAGCGGTCTGAAAGATTCTGCTGAGGCTTCGAAAGTAAGGGCTAAGAGCGATCTTCTTTTTCCTCACGCGATCTCAACCTTATCAAGAGAAGATGATTCTGGGTTAATCGCTTATCTTGATGATGCTTCTTCTAATAATTCATCCTTTCCATCGTTGCAGGCGTTAGATCCCATTGAGGCCTCAGCTCTTAAAAATGCTGCAGTCGAAAAAGAGATTGCGGCCAGGGAGAAGGAGACCGCCGATGCAGCGATCAGGGCGAAGGAGGAAGAGAGAAAGAAAAAGGAGATGGAAGAAGTAGAGAAGAGGAGAAAAGAGAAGGAAGAAAAAGAGAAGAAGGAAAAAGAAGAGAAGGAGAAGGAAGAAAAAGAGAAAAAGGAGAAGGAAGAGAAGGAAGAGAAGAAAAATAAAGAAGACAAAGAGGAAGAAGAGAAAAAGAAGAAGGAGAAGGAAGAAAGGGAGGAAGAAGGAAAGAAAAAGGAAGCGACGAAGACCGCTGAAGAGAGAAAGAAAAAAGACAGGGAGGCGGCCAAGGTCGCTGAGGAGAAAAAGACTCTGCTTGCTGAAGCAGAGAAAAAGAAGGCTTTGACCGCCGAGGAAGAAAGAACACAGGCGGTCTTACAGACCGCGGAGGAGAAAACATCTGAAGAGGAGGCCGAGAAAAAACTGCAGATCGCAAAAGAGAAAGCTGCGCTTTCCAGCGGTCTTCCAAGCCATTCTTCTCAGGGAGATTGGCTGAACAAGGCTACGACAGACCGTGCAGAAGCAATCTCGGCTCTGCGAGCTGGTAAGGGAAAATTGATTTCCAAGTCGATAGAATTCCTTACTCTACCTGTGGCTCGACCTGTCTCTCTAGAAAGAAAACGTGAGGTCATCCTTATTGAGACCGGCGATATTCTTTTAAGCAATGAAGAGTTAAGAAGAAGAAGGAAAGAGGGCGAAAGATCGCAGAAAAGAGAATTGGAAAGAATGGACCTAGATCGCTTAAGGGGATCAGATCGCCTTTCACTGACCGCAGATCTCGCGGTCACTAAAGATGTCGAAAAAGCTTTACGTGACTGCGGTCTCCACTTCTTTCCAAGTACTCTTTCTACTCATGTAATTTTATTTGACCGTTGTTAATAATTGAAATAACATCTCTTCTGGCCGCAGATGATCATATTGCTGGTATCGAGGAGGGAGAACTTCCTCAGCATACTGTGATCCCTCCCCAGCTCGCTAACATTCTTAACCCAATGTTCGAGGATGTTCGCTCCATGCTGATGAGGGAGCGGATTCAGAATGATCAGATCCGCGGTCTCGAAGAGAAGTTGCGCGCCAATGAGAAGAGGATTCGAGAAGAATGCGATCTGAAGGTTGAAGAGATCGCGCGAGCTCTTAAGAGAGATGAAAAGGATGCTGAGTATTACAAAGGAAAAGTTGTTGCACTGTCTGCAGAGAACGAGAGGCTGAGGGGCGGTCACACTAAGATGCTGATGAGACCGGGTACCTCCAGCGATCGTCCGGCAGAGAGACCGCAACCTGAGATCGTGTTAATCCCTATGGAGCAGGTGGACAGGGAGATGTCAAAAATTCACCAAGCTGCAATGTCAGCTAATCAGAATTTGGCATCTGTCCTGGCCGCAGTGAATGATATGCAGGATATCGCAGCTCACGTAGGGAGAAATAGGCCTCCCAAGAAATGAACATTAATTTGAGACCGAGCGGTCTCTTGACTATAAACAATTTGTTCTGTAATATTTGTACTGTTAATGTTCTATATATTCTATGTGATTTCTTTCAATTTTATGTTTTGTGCGGTCTTGATTATTATAATTGCGATCTCTTTATGCCTGGATTGTCTGTGTTGTCGCTGATTTATGAATATTTGTGTTTTATTGATTGAGATCGCCAGTATAGCTTGCTTTCATATAATCTTGCACAGGTCGGGCGGCCTGAAAATTTTCTGCTTGGCGGTCTGCAGAAGGTAATGATTACGAAATGACCCTTCGACTTCTATAAATAGCTAGCTTTGTAATCTTCATTTCATGCTTTCTTGAATCCACCTAGGCATCGATCTCTGCGATCTTTCAAAATGGTGTCCGCTCGTGCTTATTCTGCCAGTACTTTCCTTAATGCCGATCACAAACAGGGACGTCTGTCAAAAGATGAGTACATTGCTTTCATAAAGAAATATATGATCCAGACTCAAATAGTGGTGAGACCGCCAACTGATCAAGAGAGATTGAATTTCGGAGAAGAGAGAAAGTTTGTCATTCTCATCGATCACTTCGAGCACGGGTTAAAAATTCCCCTCCCTTGGGAATGGCTAGAAATACTGGAACATTACGGTATGGTGCTCGCCCAGTTGCCTCCGAACTCAATCGGCCTGATCAATGTTTTCATCAATTATTTGAGATCGGAAAAGGTAAAATTTACGATGAATCTGTTCCGCGCGACCTTTACTGCGAAGGTTCTGAAGGAAGGCCAGAAGAAGGAAGAATTCAAAGGGTTAATGTATTTTTCCGCAGAAGGAATGAAAATCCTGAATCTTCCCAACAAAATCTCTTTCTGGACAGAGAGATTTCTTATTTTTGAAGGCCTGACAGCGTCTTCAAGAGCTTACCATCTCCGCGACCTGACAGCGTCTTCAAGAAGATAAAAACAGTCTTAGCGGAGGAGCTGGTGATCCTGAAGTTCCTGGCGGGCAAGAGGCTCGATCTTATTCACTACCTAGCGATCTGGCCCGAGATTGCTGAGATCACCCCAGCTGAAAGTAAGTCTCTCTTGCGGTCTCGTGCGGTCTCCATTTATATTTTTCATAACTTTTTCCTTTCCTTATCTCAGCGACCTTTGCGGTCCCCGAAAAGGATCCAATCTCCCTGGCAGTAGAAGTCCTCACCCAAAGGGAGAGGAGGCTAAAGCGCGAGGCCGCCGCGTTCGGCACCACCTCAGAGACCGCCGACCAGGATTTTCCCTTGGCCGGTTTTCAAAAGAGCATGAGAGATATCAAAGGAAAACCCCTCCTCAAATGGGCTGCAAAGGGGAAATCTGTGAAGGTCTCCACTGATCTCCCTCTATGGAGTGGAAAGCTGACTCGCCATGCTTACGCGGTCACCTCCGCTTTATATGGAAGAAAGAACGTGACAGAAACTTTCAATATTGAGACCGAAATACTTCCCGATCTCTGTGCTCAGGCGACCGCTAGGAGCACTATTCTGAATCACCACATGAGGCGGTCTCTCCGCAGCGCTCTGAACGAAATAACTACTTTGCAAGAAGAAAGAAAAGTAAGAATTTTACCTATATTTTATGAACACATTACTTGTGATCGCGCGGTCTAATATCTTTCCTTTCTGCTGCAATCCAAAAAGACGGCCTATGAGCCCGAAAATCCAGCTTTCCAGAAAGCTGTGATGCATCATATAAAGGATACCGCTGACCAGGTGCTGAATGAGGTTCGCAGTCACGGTGGATTCACTGAAGAATTCAAAGACATCTCATTTATCGATCTCTTCCCTGATGCGGCACAGAGAATTGAAGAGCAATCTGTGACCGCTGAAGAGACCGCAGATGTTGCTGATGAGACCGCAGGCCAAGATGAAGATGTTGAAATTGAAGAGGAAGAAGAAAGTGGAAGCCGCTACACCCTGGGCCTGGATTCTAGTTCGAGCTCAAGCTCTGGATCTAGAATTCCAGGGAATAGTTCAGAAGAGTCTTCTGCAGAAGCTGGTTCTTCCCCCTCGAGCGAGCGGTCTCTTAAGAGAACAAAAAGGGACTAAGCTATGTAATCTTTTCTTTCTTCTTCTTGGAGACCGAGCGATCTCGTTATAACAAACATTTCAATATATATATTAACTGAATTTTTGTTAGGTCTTCTGTTCAAAAGAATGAATCTGCTTTGTTATATGTATTTATTTGTTCATCTTCTGAGCTAGAATCGGCATTCGATCTCAATGCCTTAGGTTTATCACATGATTTTCTTTCATGATTAAAGAAATTCAGATGGCGGCCTTTGGCAAAGACATTAAAGACTGGGAAAAACAAAACTTCATATAAGATAATTTCGTGGTCTCAGGATAATCAGACCGCCAATAGAAAGAAATCTAATCAACTCATCAATTGCTCAAGTTACCACTTAATCAGAAAACAAGAGATACATTCATAATTGTTATGCGGTCTCAAATTATGCAGACCGCAATTTATAGAAAAACTGACAAGCTGAAGACGATTCGAGATCGGCGATCTTCCAACGATCTGAATTTGGCGAACCCGAGGTAAATTGTGTTCGACGAATCTTCTTTAATAAATATTTACGCATGATAATCCAGCGATCTCAACATACTTAGACCGCCGCGTACTGGAGATAATTCGAGCTCAACGAACCCCCTGATTCACATAAGAGATTTCTGGATGAAAAATTTACTTCAAAAAATGAGATCGGTCTGGTCGGTCATAACAAATCGAGACCGCTTCCTTCCTCCAAAAATCCATATTGGCGATTACTTCTATCAAGCCCTGGAGAGGATCAAGCCATTAATCATGAATAACCCAGATCGTCTTCCGAAGGAAGAGAAAAAAGAAGAACATGCGGTCTCAGAAATAGCTGACCGCCCGATCCCAGTACCAAGGGATAAATGGAACCTCATAGTGGAAAGAAGGGGGAGAAAAAGGATCTCAAAATGACCAATAGGGCAGGTGTGGTTATGCCGTGAAGGTTGTACCAACATTGCTTTCCCTGAAGGATCATCGAGTTTGTTTTAAACTTGTCATTCCAAGGTTCAGGCGACGGTCATAGATGTTTCCGACCGCCCCTTACCTGACCACGCTCCAATGAGTGTTTGAGAGTTACAGACCAAAATGATCGGTAGGGCAGGTGTGGTCATGCCGCGGAGGCTACACCGACATTGCTTTCCCTGAAAGATCATTAAGACCGTAATAATGTCCTCCTCGATGCATGACAGAGCTGAGCCAGCCACCTAACCTCCTTGAAACGCTAAGGTGTGCCAGATGTCAGCAAGGACCCGGCATCCTAAACTTCCACCGCTCGAGTTTGGCGAGCTACTACTACACAGATTCGAAATCTCCCCGACATCTGTGGTCCTGGCAGAATTACACGTCAAGCTAACAAACCGAGGGGGAACGAAGTAGGATCCGTCGATGTCTCATTTGGCAGGTTTTTGGCTTTAACAACTCATTTTTGGGACTTGCCATTCATTATATACATCATGAATGTTTCGGCCATATCTGCGTAATGTTCAAAAAGTGAGAAATAGAATGAGAAATTGAATACGAACTTTCAAGAAAAGAAAAGCTTGAGGTCATCTCCACTCCAGGAGTAAGGAAACTCTTCTCCTTCATGAGTCTGGAGATGATAGGCGCCATTTTTGAGCACCTTTTTTACCACGAACGGCCCTGCCCAGTTTGGGTTAAGCTTTCCAACCGAACCGGCTCTTACTGCTGCATCTACTTTTTTCAAAACCAAATCCCCAACAACGAACTCCTTAGTTCTAACATTTCTATCGAACAGCCTTGCCATTCTCCTTTTCACCTCCTCTTGTCTGATGGTTGCCGTATCTCTTAACACCTCAATTAAGTCAAGGCTACATTTTAACTCTTCATCATTTTCTTCCATCCAATCAGCTTGATTCTGTTGTGCTAGTAATACTCTTGGGCTTTTCACTTCAAACTCCACTGGAATAAGAGCTTCGGAATCGTGTGATAATTTGAAAGGAGTCTCTCCAGTGGCAGAACTTGGAGTTGTCCTCAAGGCCCATAAGACGGAAGGTAGTTGTTCTGCCCAGTTGCCTCTGAGATTTTCTACCTTCTTTCTCAAAAGATTTATGATAAGTTTGTTAGCGGCTTCTACCTGACCATTGCTTCTGGGATGATGCACATAAGCAAAACATAGCTCAATGCCAATTTGATCACAGAAATTGATAAGAGTTGAGTTATTAAACTGAGAGCCGTTATCTGTAATGATTGCCATCGGAATTCCATGCTGACATACTATCTCTCCCCAGATGAAATTCTTCACAGCTTGAGTAGTAATTCTGGCCAGCGCTTTTGCCTCTATCCATTTGCTGAAATAATCAATCATGACTATAATATATCAGCGCTGGCCACTTGCCATAGGAAAAGGCCCAATCAAGTCCATACCCCATACTGCAAACAGCCACGGGGTTGCTATCGATTTGAGTTGCTGAGCCGGCTGATTATAGAGATGAGCAAATTTCTGGCACTTGACACATTTCTTAGCAAATTCCTCCGTATCCCTCCTCATTTGGGGCCAAAAATAGCCTTGTCTCAGAATTCTCTTTTCTAAAGTTCTTGCTCCTGAGTAACTTCCGCACTCTCCTGCATGAACTTCTTGAAGAACTACTGGAACTTCTTCTTCCGAAACACATCGTGCTAATGGTGAAAGGAAAGTTTTACGATAAATCATTCCTGCGACAAGGTAATAGTGAGCTGCTTTTAATCTGAATCTCTTCCTATATTTTACTGTTGAATGGAGCTTTCCAGTCGAAAGATAAAGAATGAATGGATCCATCCAGGATGGACGCTGATCAATCTCCATAACCTCTCCTTCTTCAATCGCTGGATGAAACAATTCTGAAGTTGTTCCTCCCGAGAGAAGGCCAAATTTTGCTAGCTCATCTGCTTCCGCATTCTCTTTTCTTGGAATATGTTCAACGGTAAAGCTTTTGAACTTTCCTACCTCAATTTTCACCAGGGCTAGGTATCGCTTTTAAATACTATCTCTGGTTTCGAAAGTTCTGTTCACTTGGGAAGCTATCACCAAAGAATCTGTGAAAACTTTGACATCATCAATTCCTAGCTCTCTAGCAAATCTAAGGCCGGCTAGCAAAGCTTCATATTCAGCCTGGTTATTTGTTGCTTGAAAATAGAACTTCAGCGCCTGATTCAATCTCACTCCATTAGGGTTGATTAAGACAACTCCAGCTCCGGAAGAAATTCTTCCTGAGGCTCCATCTACGAAGATTGTCCAAGCTAGGGGTGCTCCGATCCCCTTCACCGACTCAATTTCCTTGGCATCCGCCATGAAGTCTGCTAAAACTTGGGCTTTGATTGCAACCCTTGGGACATAAGAAATGTCAAATTCACTGAGCTCTATTGCCCACTTTGCCAGTCTTCCTGAATGTTATGGTTTTTCTAAGACATTTTTCAATGGTAGATTAGTGACGACTAGAATTGAATGGGATTGAAAGTATGGTCTTAATCTCCTTGCTGAGGTTACGAGCATTAAGGCCAGCTTTTCTAGGATTGGATAGCGAGTCTCCGCATTTTTCAGGATTCGACTCACATAATAAACCGGAAATTGCTTCTTTTCTCCTCTCGGACCAAAACAGAGCTTATGGCATCGATGCCAACTCCCATATACAGAAAAAGATCTTCTCCTTCTCGCGGGCTTTGGAGTAGAGGAGTTGATGTTAACTGCTTTTTAAGCTGATTGAAAGCATCATCAAACTCTTTCGTCCACTCAAACCTAGCCCCTCCCCGGAGGGTCTTAAAGAAAGGTGCACTCTTATCCCCTGATCGAGAGATAATGATGTAGGGGTATCGTGACGACGTGGACGTTACGCTAACGGAAACATATTCATCACAAAAAGTAAAACAACATAGGAGGGCTCCGACCAAGAGCGAACAAAAAGGGGTCGGTTGGCTCCCAAATCTGATTGAAAAATAATATGCGGGACTCGATACAACGTCCTTAAGACCTACCTCTCCAACAAGCACACAACTCACTGTTAGCCGGACTCGATACAACGTCCTTAAGACCTACCTCTCCAACAAGCACACAACTCACCGCACCTACACAAGCATCTATTCCATCAATCGATTTCTTTACAAAACGCAGCGGCAATATTTTGGAGCGGCGGTGAACATTCAAGCGGCGATTAAGCCCTAGTTGAGATTAACTCCCTTGTTAGCGCTAAGTGCGCCAATCTTGGAGAGCAAATCAAGGCTAGGCCGAGTTTCGCTCCCGCACCGGATCTACCCGATCCGAACAACAAGAGATTCAATAACAACACTTAGATCTTAGATTTTTGCAAGCGAAGAAATTAAAGCCGCGGATAAAACGATTCGACAAAGCCGCCACAAATTAAGGAGTAGCAAGAATCACTAGCAAAGAGAGGGGTTACCCAACCAAGAAGAAGAACACACAAGATAATGGTGGGAGAATCTCTCTCTCCACGATTCCACCGGCGTCGCACCGAACGGAGTAGCACCCTTTCTTCCTTGGAGTCGCATCGCGGAAGTCTCGCCGGAGTCGCACCGAAGAGGATGGAGGGAGGCGGTCTTGGAGTCACACCAAGAGAGGGGAGGCGGCAAAAAGGAGGCTCCTCCTTTGGCCGAAATTCTCAAAGAGAGGGGATTAGGGTTTTAATTTTCAACTCCTCAATTCCTTCATAAAGACTCCTTAAATAGGAGTTTACACACAATAATAACCTTTCATGATGGAGATGAAATCTCATCCACCCGCATGGTTAAATACACACCAAAATAAAATTAAAAGGTTCCAAATTAAAATTACAACATTTTAATAAATATAAAATTATCATCATGAAATAATTTTATATTTATTAATATAAAATAAAAGTGCATGCATAAAGTTTAAATCTTCAAGGCGGTTTTGGCACCCCGCGGGCGGAGATTATAACGTGGATTTCCAACAGCATCATCATGGCGCCTCAGATCTTTGCGGCGCAGCGCCTCGGCAGCCGGGTCATCATCATCAAGGAGTGTTGGAGGGGACGCGCCATCAATCCTCCCCCACTCAAAATCAAGCATCTCCGATGCGTGGTCCGAAATGTAGCGGCGGAGAAGATCAGCATCCAGTCGTTGAAGCTCTGTCGCGAGGACCCAGGAATCGTCTGAAGGAGGGCGATCACGCCAACGGATGAGGAAGCAGTAGGTAGCACCCTCCGAGGTAGTAAGTGGCTACGCAGACAGTATCATGTCCGGAGTGAGAAAAGTCTTCGGAAACCTGGGAAACATATCAGCAGTAGGAATAAAAGTATGCGACTTACCATCCGGTGAAATACCTGTGGGAACCGATAGAGAGAGGTCATCCGTACTACCACTCCCCAACCCATAAGAAGATTTGGTGGAAGGAGAAGACGTCAAAGAACTCAACTCATGTGGAGGCGATACGAACATCGTTAAATCCGAGACGTTAAAAATAGGAGAGATTCCCCATTCGGCAGGCAAATCCAAAACAAAAGCGTTGTCACCTATTTTCTTGATGATCCGAAAAGGGCCGGCGTGCTTAGGTGCTAACTTTCTAACGGTGCCAGATGGCAATCGTTCGGGAACTAATCGTACTAAGACCAAATCGCCAACCTTGAAGTGTGACACTCTCCGATGTATATTGGCGTGTGCCTGATAAGAATCATACTGAGCAGTCAAGGTAGCTCGTATACGTGCATGAAGGTCGTGAATATGTTGGGCGAAGGATTGTGCAAATTGACTTGCCTTGTATGTTGGGGGCAAGGGAACCAAGTCAAGAGGCACAGGGGCCTTGTACCCGTGGACAACCTCATTTGGCGACAAACCGGTGGACCGATTTTTGGAATTGTTGTAGGCTAACTGAGCGTGGGGAAGAATAAGATCCCATGTGCCTTTATGATCATTCACGAGACATCTAAGAAGGTTCCCTAGGCTCCGGTTAACCACCTCAGTTTACCCATCGGTTTGAGGATGATAGGCGGAGGAAAACAATAGTTTGGTACCCATTAGAATCCAAAGTGTCTTCCAGAAGTAGCTCGTATACTTAACATCCCTATCCGAGACAATTGTCTTCGGCACTCCTCGGTGACTAACAACTTCCTTAAAATAAAGCTTTGCGATATGAGATGCGTCGTCGGTTCTAGTACACGGTATAAAATAGGCCATTTTAGAGAACCTATCCACAACTACGAAGATAGAATCGTGACGACGAAAAGTGGTGGGTAGGCCTAAGACAAAGTCCATGCTCACATCCTCCCAAGGTACGGATGGGATAGGCAATGGAGTATATAACCCGACGTTGGTTTTGGTGCCTTTGGAAATTTGGCAAGTACGGCAACTACTCACTACTCGTCCTACCATTGCCTTCAACTTTGGCCAATAAAATTTTTCCTCAACCAGGGTGATAGTCTTATCTCTACCGAAATGGCCACTCAACCCGCCACTATGCAGTTCCCAGATGATATGGAGACGTAGGGATGACTGCGGAATACATAATTTCCCATGCCTAAAGAGGTAACCATCCTTGATAACGAACGCAGTAATAGTGGTGGGGGAACTATCCTGGGCAGATAGGTAAGAATCCTGAAAATCCGGGCATATAGCGTACTCATATTTGATTCGTTCGAATCCGACAACGTTAACCTCCATAGTGGTGACTAAAAGGGCTAGGCGACTAAGAGCGTCCGCAACCCGATTGTCCGCTCCCTTAAGATGTTTGAGATTAAACGTGTAACCCTGTAGGAAGGATACCCACTTGGCGTGACGCGGGATGATTTTATGTTGGCCATTGATAAATTTTAAAGCTTCATGATCGGAGAGGATCACGAACTCCTTAGAGAGGAGATAATGCCGCCAGTGGTGCAAGCATCTAATGACCGCATAAAATTCCCTATCATAGTTGGAATAATTCAATTTAGCGCCCGCCAGCTTTTCACTAAAGAAACTCACAGGGTGCCCTTCCTGACTCAAGACACCTCCTATTCCCACGCCCGAAGCGTCACAAGTAAGCTCAAAGGCTTTCGAGAAGTCAGGTAGACGTAAGACGGGTGCCTCAGTCATAAGCTCTTTGATGCGTTGGAAAGCGAAGGTGGCGGACTTCGTCCAAGTAAACTCACCCTTTTTCATGCAGTCGCTAATGGGGGCCATGATACTGCTAAAGTCTTTGATGAAACGACGATAGAAAGTTGCCAACCCATGGAAGCTCCTCACCTCACGTATCTGGTCGGCACGGGCCAGTCCTTAATCACCTTAACCTTGCTAGGGTCGACTCTAATGCCCTCCGTTCCAACGATATAACCTAAAAACTCTACCTCCGTAACATGGAACGTGCATTTCTTGAGGTTCAGAAATAAAATTTCCTTCCGTAGGGTGGAAAGAACCACTCTCATGTGGGAGATGTGCTCGGTGGTTGTAGTGCTGTAAACCAAGATGTCATCGAAGTAGACAACTACGAACTTCCCCATGAATGGCTGAAAGACATGCGTCATCATCCGGGAGAATGTGCTGGGGGCATTGGATAACCCGAAGGGCATCACAAGCCACTCGTATAACCCGTCCTTAGACTTGAACGATGTTTTCCATTCATTTCCCTCGCGGATCCTTATCTGGTGATACCCGCTCCGTAAATCTAACTTAGAAAATATCGTGGCGCCAGACAAGACATCTAGAAGGTCATCTAAGCGCGGTATAGGAAATCGGTACTTGATGGTGATTTTGTTAATAGCGCGGCAATCAACACACATCCGCCACGTACCATCCTTCTTGGGGGCAAGAAGGGCTGGCACCGCACAAGGACTCATGCTAGTCCTGATGAATCCTTTTTTCATCAAATCCTCGATCTGAGTCTGCAGCTCTTTGTGGGCTGCGGGATGAAGCCTATAGTGGGGTTGGTTCGGCAGGGACGAACCCGGAATAAGATCTATCGCATGCTGTATGTTCCTCAATGGAGGTAACACCGAAGGCAACTCGTCTGGGTACACGTCCTTATATTCGTCTAAAAGTACCCTGTTGAAACCAGCAACTGGTCTCTTGAGTTCGGACCCACTGGGGGTGTAGCCGATGCTTATTTCTCCCTCACTAGACTCTCCAGACAGTGGATGCTGAAAATGGAATAGACCCAAGGCTGAAGCGAGGAGGTCCCGCCACACACCCGGAAGATCTTAGAGAGCTTCCCCTCCCAAACCAAAGCTCAACCGGGCACCTTGGAGGGCACTGGCTGCCCACCAAAACTAGCCTAGAGGAGAGGATTCTCTAAAATCGGATCTCCTCCAAGGTGCCCTTAAGGGTCTATTTATAGTTTTCCTAGGCTGGTCTGTAAATAGCCTGGATCCGCCTTTTAATTTTACTAACCGCACCCCAAATTGGTCTGCTAACAGCCTAACTCCGCTGTTCCGAAGGGCTATTTGCAGCCCACCAGGGGTATTATGGTCATTTTCCCCTCACAGCCCTTTGGGCGAATGGTCCGTGAGGGCACCATTCGCTGGGCACCCGCCTGGCTGGGCGAATGCCCATGCTTCTGGGCGAGTGGTCCGTGAGGGCACCACTCGCCTAGCGCCTTCTCTCCTACAGCTTACCCCCACCAACCCGGGGGCATTTTTACCTTCCTTAGCCTGGGCGAGTGACCCGGCGAATGATCCGGACGACCCAGGTTTCGCCAGTTGGCTGGGGGGGCCCACTCGGCGAATACGGGTTGTACATACCCGTAACTCCTTAGGCAAATCATTTAATGCCTCCGATTCACCCTTCGCATTCATAAGAACTAATGCGTACATAACTCCCTCAAGAAAAGGATCTCTCACGAACTCTCTCCTACTAACTAGGCTCAAAGCCTTCCTCTCGGCCGGGACAGTAGTGTCCTTAGCCAAAGCTACCGGCTCCTTCGGAACGGTCGGTCTCAATGTGATGGTCTTACCATTGAATTTGAATTCATAAGTATTGGCTCGACCGAAATGTGTGACGTCACGGTCATAAAGCCAAGGGCGGCCTAATAACACGTGGCACGCGTCCATGGGAAGGACGTCACACCAGACCTCATCCGTGTAAGATTTAAAGGTAAGAGGGACCAAGCAACGCTTGCTAACCGGGACGGTAACCTTGCTAATCCAAGCTACCTGGTAGGGTGTGGGGTGTGGGGTGTGGTTGTGTGGTCAGATTCATACGCTTAACGGCGTTCTCAGAGATAACATTCACACAGCTACCGCTATCTATAATGAGTTTGCACAGCTTGTCACCGTTCTTAAAGATCAGAGAAAAGATACTCGTCCTTCTCCAGTCATCTAGTGGACGTGGAGTGGTCAGAATACAACGCATCACCATGAGGGGGGATCGTCTTCCAAATCGCTTGGGACCCCTTCGGGGTCGCTCTCCTCAGCGGCCTCATACACATATTCAGTAGAATCGGCGGCCATGTCTAAGAGGGCAACGGCCTTAGTCTTAGTTGGGCATTCAAAGGCATAGTGGCCTTGAACGCCGCACGAATAACAGGTGGTATTGGCTTTACTAACCTTCCCAATGGGAACACGCTCACTCGTGGGGTTCCGGGTGTTCCTAGCGGTGATCACGACTGATTTAGACTCAGTGGTTCTAGACTTTCCCCTGTCCGGATAGGTGGAAGAAGACGCTCCAACGGTGGTCTTATTCCTCGTGTGGGAATAACGAGAGTGAGCCTTGGCGGCTAAGTGTTTTTCAATGTCTAGAGCGGCATTGAAAGTCGTGTTCAGATCTGTGTGCCCATAGCGCAAGAGCTTCCGCTGGATATCAGGTTGAAGCCCCTTGCGAAACCTGGATAATGTGACCTCTGGGGGTTCCCTAAGCTCGCAACGCACCATACGGTCCTTCAACTTTCCCATATACTCGGCCACCGATTTTGAACCTTGCCGCATGGTGGCTAGTTCATCGAACATTTGGGTTCGGTGGTAAGCGGGAACGTATTGGTCGGTGAGCAAATTTTTCATCACCGCCCATCCGATAGGTGGGACTTTCTGTCCGGCTCCCAATCTCCTTTCCTCATTCAGCCAAAAGGTTTTCGCTCGATCTGTCAGCTTCATGCGGGCGACTTGGACCTTTTGGAGATCCGTGAGATTGTGCCATTGATAGTAACATTCCATGTCAACTACCCAGCTAAGGAAGACCTGGGGGTCTCCCATGCCATCGTAGGTGGGGGCATCAATCTTGATGGCTCTAGTGATATCGAAACCACGCTCGGGGCGACGTTCTCGAGGAGGCACTCGGGGATAGCCCCCATCAGAATCCGAAACAGTGACCGGTTGGTGCCGGTTGGGCCCCTCATCATCACCGGGTGGTGGTGGTGGCCCCCCTTGATTACGTAAGATTTGTTCTAACATTGTCCTAAGTTTAGTCATCTCAGTACGTAGACCCGCTATGGCCGCGGTGTTGTGATCATTGGGCTGATTAGCAGCCATCCTAGACGTAGACGGTATCGTGTACTCCGTTCCTAGCCTAGTAGGCATTCGGGTTCATGACATTTAGGAAGGTGATTTTTCCTAGGGCTGTAGCTAGATTGAACATAAGAATTTTTTTTTATAGATTCCTGATGTGCGTAACACGTAGCTCGTTAAATTTTTTTTTTGAATTTTGAAAAAAAATTCAGATTTCAGGCCGCTATTCGCACACCACCTGGATAGAATTACGACGGTTCCAATTTTCAGGCCAGCCTAACGAGGTCGAATCGAAAAAGTTTCAGTTTTAATGTTGCTGAAAATACTTTCAGGAAGCTACAGGAAAAATTTCAGATTTTTCTGACAAGTTTTAATTTTTTTTGAGATTTTGCTAAACGCAGACCAATCCGAAAATTTTCAGATTTTCCTATTGATTAGAACGACCAACAAGGATCGCAGCGAGGATGTTTGCAACGTGGGAGTTGAAAGGACCGACTTTGATACCAAATTGATGTAGGGGTATCGTGACGACGTGGACGTTACGCTAACGGAAACATATTCATCACAAAAAGTAAAACAACATAGGAGGGCTCCGACCAAGAGCGAACAAAAAGGGGTCGGTTGGCTCCCAAATCCGATTGAAAAATAATATGCGGGACTCGATACAACGTCCTTAAGACCTACCTCTCCAACAAGCACACAACTCACCGTTAGCCGGACTCGATACAACGTCCTTAAGACCTACCTCTCCAACAAGCACACAACTCACCGCACCTACACAAGCATCTATTCCATCAATCGATTTCTTTACAAAACGCAGCGGCAATATTTTGGAGCGGCGGTGAACATTCAAGCGGCGATTAAGCCCTAGTTGAGATTAACTCCCTTGTTAGCGCTAAGTGCGCCAATCTTGGAGAGCAAATCAAGGCTAGGCCGAGTTTCGCTCCCGCACCGGATCTACCCGATCCGAACAACAAGAGATTCAATAACAACACTTAGATCTTAGATTTTTGCAAGCGGAGAAATTAAAGCCGCGGATAAAACGATTCGACAAAGCCGCCACAAATTAAGGAGTAGCAAGAATCACTAGCAAAAAGAGGGGTTACCCAACCAAGAAGAAGAACACACAAGATAATGGTGGGAGAATCTCTCTCTCCACGATTCCACCCGCGTCGCACCGAACGGAGTAGCACCCTTTCTTCCTTGGAGTCGCACCGCGGAAGTCTCGCCGGAGTCGCACCGAAGAGGATGGAGGGAGGCGGTCTTGGAGTCACACCAAGAGAGGGGGGCGGCAAGAAGGAGGCTCCTCCTTTGGCCGAAATTCTCAAAGAGAGGGGATTAGGGTTTTAATTTTCAACTCCTCAATTCCTTCATAAAGACTCCCTTAAATAGGAGTTTACACACAATAATAACCATTCATGATGGAGATGAAATCTCATCCACCCGCATGGTTAAATACATACCAAAATAAAATTAAAAGGTTCCAAATTAAAATTACAACATTTTAATAAATATAAAATTATCATCATGAAATAATTTTATATTTATTAATATAAAATAAAAGTGCATGCATAAAGTTTAAATCTTCAAGGCGGTTTTGGCACGCCGCGGGCGGAGATTATAACGTGGATTTCCAACAGCATCATCATGGCGCCTCAGATCTTTGCGGCGCAGCGCCTCGGCAGCCGGGTCATCATCATCAAGGAGTGTCGGAGGGGACGCGCCATCAGATAAAGCGACTCAAGCCTGCCATCCTCCCTCCTAGCTGCTGAATTTCTTTGGAGGACTTGGGAGGTGGCATTTCCAAAATAGCTTTTACTTTGTCAGGATTGGGTTCCAATCCTTCCGGAGTGAGAAGGTAACCAAGAAACTTTCCTTTATTTGCCCCGAAAACACATTTCAAAGGATTCAACCTCATACTGTAGTTTCGAAGAGTTGAAAATGTTTCGGTTAAGTCACTAAGGTGAGAGGAAAATGATTTGCTTTTTATCAAGAGGTCATCGACATAGACCTCAAGGTTTCTTCCTTTTTGATTCTTAAAAACTGTATCCATCATTTTTTGGTAGGTTGCTCCGACATTTTTTAGCCTGAAAGGCATCACAACGTAACAAAAACACCCATCATTTATGATGAATGAAGTGTGAGGGATGTCGGGCTTATGCATTCTGATTTGATGATAGCCTGAGAGCGCATCTAAGAAACTCATGAAAGAATAGCCTACCGCAGAATCAACTAAAGAATCTATCCGAGGCAAGGGGTGTAGCAATCCTTGGGGCAAGTTTTATTGAGTTTTGTGAAATCTACACACATTCTCCATTTTTCACCTGACTTCTTCACCATTACAACATTGGATACCCACTAAGGGTATTGAATTGGTTGAACAAACTTCGCCTTCAGGAGCTTCTCCACCTCTTCACGGATAGGCTGAGCAAGGGTGGTTGCAACAGACCTCTTCCTCTGCTGAATTGGAGTGAAGCTGGGATCGATGTTGAGGTGGTGGCAGGCGACATCCGGATCCACTCCCAGCATGTCATCTGCCGACCAAGCAAAGATGTCAAGCTTTTGGAGAAGACAAGAAATGAGCTGGCTCTTGTCAGCTTCAGATAGTTCAGCGTTGATGGAGAGACTCTTGCTCTCATCTTCCTCGCTGATTCGAACGGCTTGAGTCGCTTGGGCAGGTTCCAAGTGAACTCCATCTCTTGCATCCTCCTCAGCTTCTTCTGTAGCTTGGCCTTGCTCAGGAACCTTGGCTGATTCAGCTATCACAACCTCTTGGGATGAAGATGATACGATCATATGACCGTCTTCACGTAGCACTCCCTAGATTTCCTTGGATCACTCCTAATCCGATGCTGCTTTCCATTCAAGGCAAATTTCACCACTTGATGATAAGTGGAAACGATAACTTGATACCCATTCAGAAAGGGTCTTCCAAAGATTGCGTTGTAGCTGCTAGGAGCATCAACGACTATGAACTTGACCAACCTTACTATTCCTCCCAGAATTACGGAGAGAGTGACGAGTCCCTCCACCTCCTTTTTTTCTCCTGAAAAACCATAGAGAGGTCCTTCAGTTGAGAGAAGGGGTTTACCTGTCTTCAAATCGTCGAAGGCAGGCTTGAAGAGCACGTTCACCGAGCTCCCCGTATCTATCAGAATCTTCTCCACCGTGTAATTTTCTATTGCAGCCTTAATAACGACCGCGTCGTCAAAGGGATTTGAGGTCTGAGGGAGGTCTTCATCCTCGAAAGTGACCCTCCCTCTGACCGAAACCGAAGAGGTAGCAGCAACCTCTGATTGGTAAAATCTCTTCAGGCTTGCCTTTCTTGAAGACTCCGGGCCTGCACCTCCGTGGATGCAAAAAAGTTTGCCTAAGGCACCCTCATCATTAGCATCCACACATTCACTGGGAAATCCGATGTTGCCAAGAAGGCCAACATCATCCACTTCCTCACATGCCCAGTGAACCTCTGCCACCTCCTTAGACTTGGAGGCTGAGTCCTTGGAAGGATCACTCTTCTGAATGAGGTCACGGAGTTTACCCTCCTTCAGAAGCTTTTCCAAGAACATGCGGAGGGCCCTGCAGTCGAGAGTTGGATTTCTTGTTTTTGGGTCAAAGCTCAGCGGAGCCGGCCTTTTGAAAAAAGGCTGCTTCTGAATGATCTGGAGCACCTCACTCATTGGAACACCAAAGTCTATAAAAGACTCTTGGGTGTCATTGTAGAGTGAGGGGATGGGTAGAAGAGGAGGTTGGGCGTATTGGATCTGATGGACCGGAGTGGCTTGCGGAGCAGGAGTAGCGGGGGTTTGAAGAAATAAACCTTGAAGTTGAAAAGATTGGTTACCTCGGTTGAAGCGGTTGTTTCGATAGTTCTTACCTCTCAGAGCGGGAGGTGGAAGCTCTTGTCGAGGTTTTGAGGAAGATGAGGCCGGGTAGAATCCCGCAGAGCCTTTCTGAGCAGCCCTGTTGGTCAAGTTGCTCACATAGGTGGGGTTGTTGATCTCCCCTTCTATGTAGCGATTGGCCACGGTAATCAGCTCTTGATAGGAGCCGGGCTCCTTGGTAGTAACTTTAAACTTGAGAGGGCCCTCCTGCAGGCCGCTAATCAAGGATACCATATAAAGCTCGGGATCCATGTCTCTGATCCCCAAGATCTCCTTTTGGAAGCGGTCAACGAAATGTGCCACAGTTTCATTTTCCTCTTGCTTAATCTTGAAGAGGGTCGCAGGACCACTCTTCCTCTTTTTCGCAGTGGCAAATCTCAAGAGGAGCTCTTGCCTCAAGGCGGCAAAGCTCGGAATAGATTGGCAGGGAAGCTTATAAAACCATTCCCTAGCCGATCCATCGAAGGAGGTGACCAGCAGCTTGCACCTCACTCCATCTGAGATGGTCCTAAGAGCGACAGCAGACTCGAAAGCCTAAAGATGGGACATTGGATTGCTTTCCCCTGAGAACACGGGAAGGCGAGGCTCTCTGAACCCATGGAGAATTGGGTCCCGGCGAATCTCATAGGTAAAGGGAGACGACTCTCCTACCTCAGAAGGTTCTGTAGGAGCAAGAAAGGGAGCAGGAGGAGCTTGAGGATAAGCAAATTCCTCCTCGAAATTCAGGGTCTGAGCCGGAGGCCCCTGAGCTACGGCTCGGAAAGAATTATGACGGGCAGCGAACTCCTCATGCTGAGATCGCTGAGGAGCTGCGGGCTGGAAACCGGGGTGATCGCTCTTGTGACCGCTGGCCATGCGGTCAGGAGTGACGACCTGAATGGATTGAGGGAGAATCCTCTGGGAGATCGCGGCCAGAACCTGGTTCATGGCCTCAATCTGCTTTGCGGACTCCTGCTGAGTCCGGACGACCTCTTGCTGATCTCGAACGTCCTCTTGCTGAGCCCGCGCGATCTCTTGCTGAGCAGAGGCGGCCTCCTGCCTAGCTCGGGCGGCCTCGCGGAGAGCTTGCTCCATGCGAAGCTCAAAGCGGCGCTCAAGCGCTTCCATGGGATTGTGATCGAAGGGGAGCGCTGGGAGATCGCAGGGGACGACCTCTGCGGCGATCAGCCATCTTGTCTGAAAAATTCACCTAACACTTCGAATCTGAAGGTCGCGTGTTCGTTCTGTTGGCACCAAAAATGGTACCTCCAAAATTCACACTAAGAGAGGGATGGGAGAAAACTGCGAAGTGTAGGTTACTAAGACAGAGGATGCTAGGAAGGAGAAAAGCGATCACAAGATGGCGATCACGAAAAAATGAGACCGCTTACACAGGTTGTAAGTTGGAGCCTCGAAGCAAAAGTCCCTTTTTAGGTACCCCTACCCCTCTATTTATAGACGAGGGGGCTGCCTAAACGGGTAGAACTGAAAACTACGGGCTGCCCGGGGTACAAGAGAGCCGGGGCAGGGAAGTGGGGTGCAAATAGTAAAAATAAAGAAAAAGACCAGACCGCACTGGCGGCGATCTCACACTGTCCTGATCGCTTGATACTTAGGAAAAATCCAGCTGGGATGGCAGCTTTTGGTCTGGGCGGTCACCAATTACCGAGACCGCTGAGACCGAAAAAAATGACCTACAAAGAGGAGGTCGCGGGCTTTCTGGGCAAACACTGGTCAAAAGAGAAACCACATCTTTGAATGTGTATAACTTTCAAATGCCAAGTCTGATGAAGCTGATATTTTGGCCATGCATGCATGTGCCATATACCTAGATTAGGTTCAAAAATCAGATTTTTAGGAAATTATTTTTCTAAGTTTTTTTTTCAGAACATGGAAAATCAAATAAATGATATTTTTGGAGTTGTATAACTCCAAATGACCCCAAATTTGGGTGTCACCCTTATTAGGTCGTCATTAGACCATGGTTAAAATTTGAGAGCAATTGGACCTCTGCATGTGGGGTAATTCCTCTTGCATGTTTTTGTCTAATAAGTGATATTGTGTGTCAATAGCAAAAAGAGATATTTTGTATATTTAGCATAAATGGCTTAGTGATAGCTTCTGGAACCTTGGACATACCTTCTTTATGACATAATACATTACTCCAAGAAAAATTAGGATTTTTGGTATCAAAAATCCTAAGTAATTGATAAAATTGAATTATGTCACAATTATGTATTAATGAAATGTTTAAGGCAAAAACCTTGTGGAAAAATCGGAAACTCTGAGGAATACCTTGTAACATCAACTAGAACCTCTGGAAATTTTGTAGGAATTTTTAGAGATTATTTCCTTAGAAATCATGGAAATTATCATATGTTGCATTTTTGAATAACTGAAATTTTATTGATGAAAATATTGTGAAATTTTTTAAACCCTGGAAAATCATGTGGAATTTAGTTATGAACCTCTGAGATTTTTGTTAGATTTTTGGATGGATAATACTTGGTGAAATTTCATATATTTAGTTTGTCACACTTCATAATTTATGAAATAATTAAGGTGAAAAATCACTGGATAATTATGAAACTCTGGATAATATGTTTTTAGGTCAATATCATAATACTGTAATTTTATCAAAATTTATTGTGACCTGTAGATGGTGGTTGTAGTGTAAACCCTTATTGGCACACCACATGTATTAAATAAATATTATGGACAAATACTCCTTGGAAAATTATGAAACTTAGGCACTGATGTTTTTAGGTCAATATCATACTACTGTAATTTTATCAGAATTTATTGTGACCTGTAGATGGTGGTTGTAGTGTAAACCCTTATTGACACACCACTTATATTAAATGAATATTATGGACAAATACTCCTTGGAAAATTATGAAACTTAGGCACTGATGTTTTTAGGGTAATATCATACTACTGTAATTTTATCAGAATTTATTGTGACCTGTAGATGGTGGTTGTAGTGTAAACCCTTATTGGCACACCACTTGTATTAAATGAATATTATGGACAAATACTCCTTGGAAACTTATGAAACTTAGGCACTGATGTTTTTAGGTCAATATCATACTACTATAATTTTATCAGAATTTATAGAGATCTGTAGATGATACTTGTTGTGTAAATCCTTATTTGCACCCCGTTCATGTTAAATAGAAATCATGGTCAAATAATTCCTGGAAAATGTGAAACTTAGGGTTTGAGGTTTTTAGACCAATACTATGCTATTGTGAAATTATCAGAATTTATAGAGACCTGTAGATGGTACTTGTTGCGTAAGACTTTACTTTCACCCCATCTATTTGAATAGAAATTATGATTAAGGATTCTTTGGAAGAGTATGAAATGTAGGATTTGAGGTTGTTAGATCATTACTCATTGAGAACCTATGGTAAGAAGTTGGAACTCATTAGGACATGATAGGGCCAAGGTTGCGTCTTAAGAGTCAAACCTAGTTCAATCTCACCTTGGTATGCGAACGGTAGAAACTGAAAACATAGATTCGGACCCCCTTCCTTATGGTCACCACCCCCAGAGTTACTAACTCTAAGAGAATTGCAGATGCCCAATTAGGTTGAAGGATTAATCACCAAGGGCAGTCATCAGAAATAAAGACGGGGTGCATTTAGTAAAACTTTCAATTCAGGAATTTGACAAGGACCTAGTAGGGAGGCGAAGGATGACTTAGCAAGAAGTGAAAATTGTGATTGAGAGATAACACAAGGAAATAGTCGGTCACTAGGAATGACATGGTTCGATGTTCAATAGAACACCGACACATGTTTGCCCGAGTCAAATGGTAATCCACCCTAAGATTTTAGAGCAAATGGAGAGCAAATGGGCATACAAGAATGGGTAGCAACTAAATAAAATAAATATACTGGAAAGGGGGATTTGGGATTCAGTCACTATCACATTCCCTAGTACCGTTACGAACCCTTCACTGGGTAATCCACGGGAAGTCCAGGATTCACCCTAAGCTGCTAAGATCAACTAACAATAGACAAGAGTAGTAAAGTAGGAGAACTTGAAACATAATCTCCCTCCCAAATTTAGGAAGAAATGAAATAAGGACTGTGATAGTCCTGCGAGCGGTAGGCATGGGTTATAAGGAAGGACTAAGATAGTCCTGCGAGCGGTAGGCTCGGGTTATAAGGAAGGACTGAGATAGTCCTGCGAGCGGTAGGCTCGGGTTATAAGGAAGGACTGAGATAGTCCTGCGAGCAGTAGGCTCGGGTTATAAGGAAGGACGGAGATAGTCCTGCGAGCGGTAGGCTCGGGTTATAAGGAAGGACTGGGATAGTCCTGCGAGCGGTAGGCTCGGGTTATAAGCAAGGATTGGGATAGTCCTGCGAGCGGTAGGCTCGGGTTGTAAGGAAGGATTTGGATAGTCCTGCGAGCGGTAGGCTCGGGTTGTAAGGAAGGACTGGGATAGTCCTGTGAGCGGTAGGCTCGGGTTATAAGGAAGGACTAGGATAGTCCAACGAGCAGTAGGCTCGTAGTTTAAATATAAGACTGGTGTAGTCTAGCGAGCTGTAGGCTCGTAGTTTAAATATTAGACTGGTATAGTCTAGCGAGCGGTATGCTCGTAGTATAAATATAAGAATGGTGTAGTCTAGCGAGCGGTAGGCTCGTAGTTTAAATATAAGACTGATGTAGTCTGGCGAGCGGTAGGCTCTACTTTATAAATGTTGATTTATAATTGCGAGCTGGAGGCTCAGTAGTAAGGGTTAATACATGTTGCTTGTGTATAAGATGTGGTAGGTCTTCGGTTCTGTCTTAGTCGTCACACCGATAGCAGTTCGTTGACTCGACAGTGCTAGTGGTTTTATGGGGGCCAGGTTGTCTTACTGCGCGTCCGATGGGATGGATTCCCTAAACCCTGCCTAGCCAATTTAGTTTAGTACGCAGGAGCTCGTGAGTACCGGGTACCGGTATCACAACGTACATTAGGGCCTAGGTCTGGTAGTATGACTTACACACCTAGGTGAGGAGACGCCCGCTCCTCTGCCACCGTTTGACCACGATGGGAGGTGCCCGAGAGGTTAGCTACCTCCGAAAAGCGGGAACTAAAGGTCTGTACGTACAGAGTCGTGTGCGTGAGTGGCAACATTGCATTGCATATCATAGCATAGCATTCTTTCATAAATCTGAAACCTCATCGTATAAATTAGTATGGGCTCTTTTATACGATGAGTTTACCTTAGTGCCAGATTCCTTATCTTATGTGTTGTTGTGTGTGCATATAAGTTAAGGTTACATTCGTAGCTGATCTTACTTGTTATACCTGCTCATTTATTATGTTGTCTTTTACTTATTACTGTGTCACGCTAAACTCTGCTAGCATAGAATTGTTATTATTTAATATTCAGCAATTATAAACCCTGCTAGTCTAGCCACATGTCACCTGCTTTTGATTTACCCCTTGATGTCCTCCGCTTCCTCCTCCTGCACGGTGCCTAGGAGTCGCGGGGGAGGCAGTGAGGAATATGCTGAGTCTTATAGACTGACGGTCGGTGGACCTCGTCATTTTAGGGATGATGTGTCGGAACAGCAGGACCCCGTTCAGGAGACAGGACAGGAGGACGGGATGAAGCAGAGGAGCCACTACACGTCGTCGCCCAGCTGCCACAGATGCATGAAGACAGAGTTGATAGCTTCCGCATAGATGTAGAGTGAGAGTGTTGTTGCACTATATTTGAACATGTACTGGGCGTAAGCCCTTATTCTTTTAGTTCTTTCTCATCGTGGACATTGTAATCTTGTTTTATGATAATATATAATGTGATTTTGTGGACTTGTTTCATTTAAATACTTCAATTACTGTGATTATGGTTTGCCTGGATGATGATGAATAGCCGGCAGGATCGACGTCTTGTGGCAGCGACCATTGGGTGTAATGGTGTCGCCGCAAGACGGCGGTTCTGGGCGGTAAGACCCGGTTTAAAAGCAAAAAAAAGAGGGTCTTACAGTATTTATGCAACTTGCAAGCGAACGATTTCAACACTCTACAGAAACTATAAGTAGATATTTTGCAAAGGGTATCACTGCTATTAAGAGATTATCTTCTGATGTCATCATGCATGTAGATCATCTTTTCAGTGATATTCTCTCACAAATTCTAAATGATGCTCGATACATGCCGTTCTTTAAAGACTGTATGTGAGCTATTGATGGAACACATGTGGATGCTCGAGTTCCAACTGATCAACAAGTTTCCTACATTGGTCGGCTTGGTACAACAACGCATAATGTTATGGTGGTTTGTGATTTCAATGTATTTCACATTTGTAATAGCTGGTTGGGAGGGTTCTACTCATGACAATCGTATATTTCAACGTGCTCTTATGGACCCGAGTTTAATTTTCCATATCCACCACCAGGTAAGACTTTAATATTTTGAGATTTCATTAGTTTTTAATCCTACTATTTAGTTATTGTCATTAGACTCACTTATTAAATATTAATTTTGTAGGTAAATATTATTTGATTGATGTCGGATATCCACTGCAATGTGATTTTTTAAAATCATATTCAGGTACACAGTATCATTTACCAGATTTCAGAAGGACAGTATGCCTATACAAGGACGACGTGAAGTATTCAACCAAGCTCACTCTTCCTTGCGTAGTATTATAGAACGGTCATTTGGAGTATGGAAAAAGAAGTGGAAGATACTTAGGGATATGTCGTCATATACTTTAGCAAAGCAACAGGACATTGTGATTGCAACTGTGACTTTGCATTATTATATTTGTAGGCACCCATCCCGCTCAGACGCTCATTTCCGAGCTTGTGATGAAGACGAGCATTTAATTTACCCTGCGGGCCTTCTAAGAAGAACAATCCAAATTAATGAAAGCTCAAGTGGAGATCATGTCAGAGGGATTCGAGTAGGTGTTGATGAGATGTCGGCGCTGCGTGACTCCAATATCGAACAACTACACAGAGCTTGAACGTATTTGGAGTTTTTGCATACGTTGATGTATGTGTTTTTCCACGTTGATGATTACACGTATTTCGACTTTATGCAACGTTGATGTATATATGTTTTTCTATTTTATATATGTGTGTGTTTTTCGAGTTGATAAATTCGGTATTGGTAGCATGAACAAAAATTAATAACAAGAAAATCACACTGTTGTTTTGTCAAATGGTTCTCTGTTCTGAAAAGCTCTGCAAACACACACTATCCAAACAGATCTCCATTTGCAGCATTCAATTTCCAAGAGCTCCATTTACAAACCTTCATTTACAACCACTCCTTTCACAACCGCAGCCGCTCTCCCAAACGAAGCCTATCAACCATTATATTCCTTGCATTTGGTGTTTTAAATTAGAGTTGTTAATATGACCCCGAGGATCTAAGAACGATCACTCTAAAATTAGCTCGAGTTTTGATTTAGGCTGAGCTTGGATTGAACCTAAGGCTTAATTTGGCGCGGCGGTGGCGGGAGCAGACGGCGGGAGCAAACACAGGTCTGAATCCGGAGGGACGGAGGCGAGGATCGAAACGGAGCGGCGGCGCCGCTTTTCCTCCTTGCTGCGAGTCTAAACGCGGCAAACGGAGATGGAGAACGGTTTGTTTTGCCGCCGTCGACGTCGTTTCCTTCAAACGCCGCCTCCAAAACGCCGCGCCAAATGAACCCTAAATGATCACAAGGCGAGCAAAAAACTCAACTAGGTCTTAATTTCAAGCCGACCTAAGTTGACATCTAATAGCTTAAAATTAAAAGCATATTATAAGTGAAAACAAAAAAATTAGTGAAACTTTAATTTCTTTTTTCGATTTTATATTTTCTTAATACAACTTTCAATTTTTTATAATTAATTTTATTTATGTATTTCTAAGTTTAAAAAAAGTCATTACCCCTTCAAAATTAAAGGATGCACCCCTTTAATTACCAGGACCTCTTCTCGGAGTTTGCATAATAATATGTATGTTTATGTATCACACACACGCACACGCACGCACACGCGCGCGCACCCACACACGCGCACACGAGCAGCTCTGCATGGGCTTCGCCCGTGCTCGCTTCTCACTCCGTCCACCCGGCGGCTCCGCCACTGGCGGCAACCCAAAAAGGGCGGCAGCCGGCGGGAAGGAGGGGAGGTGGTGCACGGGATTTGGGGGGGGGGGGGGGGGGGGGGGGGGGGGGGGGGGGGGGGGGGGGGGGGGGGGGGGGGGGGGGGGGGGGGGAGGAAGGAGGTTTTGATTGTAATGGCTATTCGCAGCCCATCATGATGAGATCCAATGGTGGAGATTCTTCTTATATCTTTTTTACCTTGCCTAAGTATCTTGTCATGGAACCTAAAACCATATTTTGTATAATATAGTATTGATATTGTTGAAACCAGTTTCCCAGCTTCAGCGTTCGAAAGGGGGTTGCGACTAACCCTTACTTGACCTAAGCCTAGACTCTTGACCGGTTACTAGGAACTGAAAGATCCTGCCCTTGAAGAACACTTGAATCTAGAAACGAACCCCTTAAGCTTCAACGAGGAGGTCCCACCACATACCCGGAAGATCTTAGAGCGCTTCCCCTCCCAAGCCAATGTTGAGCCTGGGCACCTTGGAGGGCACTAAGAACCACCTCACCGTCAACTTTCGATGACAAGGGGGAGGGGGGGGGGGGGGGGGGGGGGGGGTGCTTGCTCACAAGACCACGCGAGGGAGGGGGTAGGAACCAACCCTTCCCAAGGTGCCCATGGGGGTCTATTTATAGACTTCCCAAAAAATGGACTGCGGATAGCAAAAATCCTGCTATCCGCAGTCCAACCATGACCGCAATCAACCACGCATGAGGGGGGGTGAGTGGGACTCGAAGTGCCCACTCCCCCCCTCACGGGAAGTCATACCGACCTCCCCACCCATGCCGGGCGAGTGGGAGGAGAGGTGGGCGAGTGGGGGGTGGGGGGGCTGCCCCCACTCGCCTCCCTAAGGGGGAGGTGGCCGAGTGGGGGGTTGCCCCCACTCGCCTCCCTAAGAGGGGGTGGCCGAGTGGGGGGGGGGGGGGGGGGGGGGGGGGGGGCTTGCCCCCACTCGCCTCCCTAAGAGGGGGTGGCCGAGTGGGGGGGGGGGGGGGGGGGGGCTGCCCCCACTCGCCTCCCTAAGAGGGGGTGGTCGAGTGGGGGGCTGCCCCCACTCGCCTCCCTAAGAGGGAGGTGGCCGAGTGGGAGTGCTGCCCCCACTTGCCTCCCTAAGAAGGGATGGCCGAGTGGGGGGGCTGCCCCCACTCGCCTCCCTAAGAGGGGGTGGCCGAGTGGGGGAGCTGCCCCCACTCGCCTCCCTAAGAAGGGATGGCCGAGTGGGGGGGGGGGGGGGGGGGCTGCCCCCACTCGCCTCCCTAAGAGGGGGTGGTCGAGTGGGGGAGCTGCCCTCACTCGCCTCCCAAGAGGGGAGGTGGCTGAGTGGGGGGGGGGGGGGACTTCCCGCACTTGCCTTGCTTGGCCATTCTTCCCTCTCTCGGGTCATTCCTTAGCCTCGCTCGGCTTTGGTCTACCTCGTCGCGGAACCTTTCCTATTACAACCTCACCCGGGTCGGGTCGCACCGACTCGGAAAATATGAGGGTTGTACATAATCCCCGCTCTTTTCGAGCTTGCCCCAAGCTCGGAAAGAAAGTTCAACCCACCGATTTGACGAGTTGGTGGGACCTGAGGGGAATCCACGAAGGGACTTGCCAACGGGACATCCTTGCCGAGCTTTTCGGCTGATCCTGACTTGAGACGGAAGGTGAACCTTTTTCCACTAAACACCCATCCTATGAGCCGAGCTCAACTGGAGGTGGAAAAAGCTCAACACCTTAGGTCGAATTGACTTCGATTTGAGGTGGAGGAAAGACTCAGCACCTCTAGTCGAGCCGAGCTCGACCTGAGGTGGGAGGAAAACCTTTCTCCACTAGACGCCCCTCCTGCGAGCCGAGCTCAATAGGAGGTGGAGAAAGCTCAACACCTTTAGGTTGAAATGATCTTAACCTTGGGTGGAGAGAAACTCAACACCTCTAGTCGAGCTGAACTCGACCTGAGGTGGGAGGCGGGAACTCCATACCTACCAGGGAGCCGAGCTCACCTGGTAGGGGAGGGACTCAACACCTAACAGGGAGCCGAGCTCACCTGGAGGTGGAGGAACTCAACACCTAACAGGGAGCCGAGCTCACCTGGAGGTGGAGGAATTCAACACCTAACAGGGAGCCGAGCTCACTTGGAGGTGGAGGAACTCAACACCTAACAGGGAGCCGAGCTCACCTGGAGGTGGAGGAACTCAACAGCTAGCAGGGAGCCGAGCTCACCTGGAGGTGGAGGGACTCAACACCTAACAGGGAGCCGAGCTCACCTGGAGGTGGAGGAAACTCCACACCTAACAGGGATCCGAGCTCACCTGGAGGTGGAGGAACTCAACACCTAACAGGGAGCCGAGCTCACCTGGAGGTGGAGGAACTCAACACCTAACAGGGAGCCGAGATCACCTGGAGGTGGAGGAACTCAACACCTAACAGGGAGCCGAGCTCACCTGGAGGTGGAGGAACTCAACACCTAACAGGGAGCCGAGATCACCTGGAGGTGGAGGAACTCAACACCTAACAGGGATCCGTGCTCACCTGGAGGTGGAGGAACTCAACACTTAACAGGGAGCCGAGCTCACCTGGAGGTGGAGGAACTCAACATATCTAGTCGAGTCGAACTTGACCTGAGATGGAGGAAACTCAACATCTCTAGTCGAGTTGAACTCAACCTAAGATGGAGGGAACTCAACATCTTCCAGGGAGCAGAGATCAACTGGAAGTGGAGGCAGCTCAACAAGAGCCCGCGCGCCGGTTTCTCTTCTCGCCTGCGGAAGCCCAAAGACAGCTAAGGGAGAAAGGAGAGAGAAAAGGCGAACCTTCGAGGGCAGCGACGGCTGCCCCACCTTGCCCTGCTGAAGCCGAGTGTACTCGCAGGAGGATTGTGACGTCAACGACCCAAGCCCTGGGGAGCCGCCTTCATGAGGCGGATGCTCTCCGAGATAGCTGGAGGGGAGTCTCTGCCGATGACATCCTGTATGGGTTCTCCCCTTCTCCTGCGCAACCCGACTCGTCCCCTTGCAGCGGTGGCTATTCCCCCTGAACGTGAGGGTGGCTAGGGACTTCTTCTCTTCTTTGGGTCCTCGTAGGAGCCATGTATCTCCTGCATACCTGTTTTCTTTAATCCTGCATGCACCAATAGGGGTGAAGTAATGACTAATGTAACATATGTTATCACTGAACCAGTTACCATTGTAATGAATTTCTTTGCTTACTTTCTCCCTTTACTGCTTGAGGATTTGATACCTTACTCGAACCGATCATTGGGTAGTTAATCGATCCGATGAGCCTCCCATCTGCCGACATGACTGAGCCCAGAGAACGGTCTGTAGTCAGGGATCTTACCGATTGGAGGTGGAAGTACCCGCCTGCACCCTAAGTGCTTACCTTCACCCGGAGGCAGTGGAACTCAACGCCTTCCCAATCTCATTGGAGGCGGAAGTACCCATCCGTGTCCTAGGTGCTTACCTTCACCTGGAGGCAGAGGAACTCAATGCCTTCCCAGTCCATTTACCGACTGGGGGTGGAAGTATCCATCCATGTCCTGGGAGTCTTAGCTCAACCGGGGGTGGAGGAACTCAACGCCTTCCAAACCTGACTGGAGGTGGAAGTACCCATCCATATCCTGGGAGTCTTAGCTCAACCGGGGGTGGAGGAACTCAACGCCTTCCTAATCTGACTGGAGGTAGAAGTACCCATCCATGTCCTGGGAGTATTAGCTCAACCGGGGGTGGAGGGACTCAACGCCTTCCTAATCTGACTGGAGGTGGAAGTACCCATCCATGTCCTGGGAGTCTTAGCTCAACCGGTGGTGGAGGGACTCAACGCCTTCCTAATCTGACTGGAGGTGGAAGTACCCATCCATGTCCTGGGAGTCTTAGCTCAACCGGGGGTGGAGGGACTCAACGCCTTCCAAACCTGACTGGAGGTGGAAGTACCCATCCATGTCCTGGGAGTCTTAGCTCAACCGGGGGTGGAGGGACTCAACGCCTTCCTAATCTGACTGGAGGTGGAAGTACCCATCCATGTCCTGGGATTCTTAGCTCAACCGGGGGTGTAGGGACTCAACGCCTTCCTAATCTGATTGGAGGTGGAAGTACCCATCCATGTCCTGGGAGTCTTAGCTCAACCGGGGGTGGAGGGACTCAACGCCTTCCAAACCTGACTGGAGGTGGAAGTACCCATCCATGTCCTGGGAGTCTTAGCTCAACCGGGGGTGGAGGGACTCAACGCCTTCCTAATCTGACTGGAGGTGGAAGTACCCATCCATGTCCTGGGAGTCTTAGCTCAACCGGGGGTGGAGGGACTCAACACCTTCCTAATCTGACTGGAGGTGGAAGTACCCATCCATGTCCTGGGAGTCTTAGCTCAACCGGGGGTGGAGGGACTCAACGCCTTCCTAATCTGACTGGAGGTGGAAGTACCCATCCATGTCCTGGGAGTCTTAGCTCAACCGGGGGTGGAGGGACTCAACTCCTTCCCAGTCCCCTTACCAAGTAGCGAGTCGACCCGACGAGTCCCCCATCTACCGGCATGACTAAGCCTGGAGAATGGTCTCTAGTCGGGGATCTTAGATCGGGGTATTACCCCAGAACCCTTTTTTCATTCCTAGTTCGTCTATTACAACTTCACTACCCTACGCCCTTCCAGGGCACTTCATTACACCTCGCCCTTCTTGGGCACTTCACTTACATCTCGCCCTTCCTGGGCACTTCACTTACATCTCGCCCTTCCTGGGCACTTCACTTACATCTCGCCCTTCCTGGGCACTTCACTTACATCTCGCCCTTCCTGGGCACTTCACTTACATCTCGCCCTTCCTGGGCACTTCACTTACATCTCGCCCTTCCTGGGCACTTCACTTGGCCGCACGCTCCTTGGTCATCTTCTTCGCCACTTCTTCCGTCTCCGCAACTCCTTCTTGGCCCTTCCAGGTGAAGTTACTCCCCCCTGGTTGGACGTGGGCGTTCTTATTGCCTCTCTGTCGGTGGTGTCGAGCACTGGATCCCTTTGCTGAACTCATCGACGTCGCCCTTCTTCACATACTCGCATGCCGGAGGCGAGTCTCCAAACTCGTCGCTTCCACGCTCACCGCACCAGAATGTTGAAACTAGTTTCCCGGCTTCAACGTTCGAAAGGGGGTTGCGACTAACCCTTACTTGACCTAAGCCTAGACTCTTGACCGATTACTAGGAACTGAAAGATCCTGCCCTTGAAGAACACTTGAATCTAGAAACAAACCTCTTAAGCTTCAGCGAGGAGGTCCCACCACATACCCGGAAGATCTTAGAGCACTTCCCCTCCCAAGCCAATGCTGAGCCTGGGCACCTTGGAGGGCACTAAGAACCACCTCACCGTCAACCTTCGATGACAAGGGGGAGGGGGGTGCTTGCTCACAAGACCACGCGAGGGAGGGGGTAGGAACCAACCCTTCCCAAGGTGCCCATGGGGGTCTATTTATAGACTTCCCAAAAAATGGACTGCGAATAGCAAAAATCCTGCTATCCGCAGTCCAACCATGACCGCAATCATCCACGCATGAGGGGGGGGGGGGGGGGGGGGGGGGGGGGGGGGGGGGGGGGGGGGGGGGGGGGGCGAGTGGGACTCGAAGTGCCCACTCCCCCCTCACGGGAAGTCATACCGACCTCCCCACCCATGCCGGGCGAGTGGGAGGAGAGGTGGACGAGTGGGGGGGGGGGGGGGGGGGGCTGCCCCCACTCGCCTCCCTAAGGGGGAGGTGGCCGAGGGAGGTGGCCGAGTGGGGGGGCTGCCCCCACTCGCCTCCCTAAGAGGGGGTGGCCGAGTGGGGGGGCTGCCCCCACTCGCCTCCCTAAGAGGGGGTGGTCGAGTGGGGGGGGCTGCCCCCACTCGCCTCCCTAAGAGGGAGGTGGCCGAGTTGGAGGGCTGCCCCCACTCGCCTCCCTAAGAAGGGATGGCCGAGTGGGGGGGCTGCCCCCACTCGCCTCCCTAAGAGGGGGGTGGCCGAGTGGGGGAGCTACCCCCACTCGCCTCCCTAAGAAGGGATGGCCGAGTGGGGGGCTGCCCCCACTCGCCTCCCTAAGAGGGGGTGGTCGAGTGGGGGAGCTGCCCCCACTCGCCTCCCAAGAGGGGAGGTGGCTGAGTGGGGGGGACTTCCCGCACTTGCCATGCTTGGCCATTCTTCCCTCTCTCGGGTCATTCCTTAGCCTCGCTCGGCTTTGGTCTACCTCGTCGCGGAACCTTTCCTATTACAACCTCACCCGGGTCGGGTCGCACCGACTCGGAAAATATGAGGGTTGTACAGATATATATACATATATATATATATATCTTTAACTACATTAAAGAAGTAGTTTGGAGTTATAGAATTAATCTTAGCCAGCCAACATGTGCCAAGCTTTTGATCTCAGCCATCCAATGAAGAGAGAGAAAGAAAGAGAGAAGAGAGAGAGAGAGGAAGAGGTAATCTTTATAGCTCTCATATACCTACATTTAGTTATAAGAGAGAGAGAAGAGAAAAAAAAAACAGAAATTATTTTAATAGGTAAAAATTTACATTTTTTTACAAAATAAAATAGGAATATTGATTCATATTTTTTACGATCATTTTAGGTACTAATATGTATATATTTTGAATAAAAGTTAAGCGCATGTAGACGGGCAACACTATATATAATATATATATATAAAGTATTGTGTCCTTGGTGCCATGAATGGTGGGAGGACATTAACTCCATGCATGGAAGGGTTGCCGTCAATGTCAACTTCTCATGGGGACTGACAATTAATTAACTAATATAAGGGTTTTGTTTTGTATTTTTAAATAATGGGTTAATTACCCGGATCTCCTTGGGAGTTTGCATAATTACATGTTGCACACTTGCACCCGGCCACTCTATCTTTCAAAATTACATTTACTTCATCCTCTAAGTTTTTTCAGCTTACAAAAATGCCATTCCGTTAGAAATATGGATGAAAAATGGTGAAGTCTGCCAAATTATTTTTTGATATTTCAATTTTATCCTTTTATAAATTCTAGAATCAAGACAAAGAGTAAAATGTAAGACACTCATTTCAAATTAGAGTTATTACACAGGGAAATTGAAATATCATAAAATAATTTGGTATATTTGATGACTTTCCATCTAAGGAAAAGGTCACACCTTTCAATGTAGAGTCATTACAAAAGGTGAAATTGAATATCATATAATAATTTTGCTGATTTTATCATTTTCATCCATATTTCTAAAGCTTGGCATTTTTGTAAACTGGGGATATTTAAAGGGGAGGTAAATGTAATTTCGAAAGATAGACGGGCACAACCTGTAATTATGCAAACTCCCGGTAATTAACCCTTTAAATGATAGAATATAAAATGCAGAAATGCTCGGAGAAGTAAGGAAGAATGGGGGAGGGGGCATGTGGGATATTATTAAATGATTTATATGAACAGACCCATAACGGCTATTGGCAGACAACATTGTAAAAAAAGTTACAAATTTGGCTATGGGCAAACCGAGCTTTTACGGGTTCACAAATCTTCATGACTTTTTTTTGTCTGTTATAATTAATCTTGATCTGCTCTTAACTGGAATTGGTCTGCCCATAACAACAGCCTATTATTATTATTATTATTATTATTATTATTATTATGCATGAAATGAAATGTGAAATTCCATGCCCATCTCCTCCAATTAATGCTGTGTATGTTTTTTTCTAGAAACTGGTGTCAGGAATCTTGCACTAAGTCTTAGGAATCCATTAGCCATGGGAGGTGTAGTAGGGTACATTTGAGGAACATAAATAATATTTTGATTTCTTGACATTATATTAATAATTATATGAATTGACTAATTAAATTAATTTCATTTGAAATGATTATTTTTTTAATGGATAGTCACATGTATAGAAGGGGAAGGAAGTATTCCTATACATGTATGTATAGGATGAGTTGAGCAACATGGGGCAAGTAGTAATCACACATGCATTCTTATGTGAAATAAATAAAGTGGAAAAAAATATGGAATTGCAAAGTAAAAGGTAAGAGGCAATGTGAATGTTGGACCAGTAATTAAAGTGGTTGGTCATAAACAATAATAATAGAGAAAATTATGGAGGAGAGAAAAAATCTAATTAGGTCCAAAAAATAGGAGTTAATTTAGGGATAGAGAACAAATTAATCATTGTATGGGGGCGAGTGATCTAGAGAAATCTTAAATGTGACATCGGCGTTATAGAAATCGACGATGTCACTAGCGCAAGAGGTCAGGTATGAAAAAGGGCAAGTCGGACCTAAAAAAGAGCACAATAAAACTATATAGGATATGAAAATATCATGGAACTTAGAGTTTATAGTGGGTTCGCTAGGCCTTGCTAACTCGAATCATGTATTAAATTCGTTCTATGATTGTGAACGAATGAATGCGAGAGAAGTGAAAGAATTAGTAAGGTCGAACGTGTATTGTTGAACCGCGCAACTTAATTCAGGCTGGTTCAGCATTTCAACCGGACTGAATTTTTATTAATAAGAAAGATAATTTATTTAAGGGGAAATATAAATTTAATTTTATAGGAGGAATCATATTAGGAGAGTGTGACAAGGGTCCCATAATAAATTAATGCATGCATGGTGGCATAGATACAATCACTTTTGGTCTCGTGACCTTAAATGCCTAGCTGGTCTGCTTAATTAATATATATATATATATATATATATATATATATATATATATATATATATATATATATATATATATAGATATATGCACAAGCAATACTCACGACTAACAACAATGATGAGAAGAAGTGCTCGCGCGGTCAGTGGATCAGTTTCTGAGGAACGCATCGATCTAGCCTCCTGCTAACTCGCCCGCTAGCAACACGGCGCACCTCAAAGAATTCGTAGTCGTGCCAGCTATGTCTGCAGAAGAATATGTGCGCCTGATGGAGGAGCGCTAGGCTGAGGTGCTCATCCTACTAAGGGATTTAAGGGCCTCTCACGCCCCATCCTAGTCGTCGCCACAGGCGTTCGATCGTCGCTGCACCCAAACTGCGTCTTGCTTGAAGGCTCTATTCGCTTCGAAGATCCTGATGCGGATGAGTTTTCTGCGCTACTAGCTCCATGCATGCCACACTGCCCGGTGGGCTTCCAGGGCATGCGCAAAAAGGCCCCCGTGTCGGGCATGCTGATAGAAGGCTCACTTGCGAGGAAGTGCGGAACTTGATTGAAGAGGAGTACGGACATGACAGGTGTCGGGTCACAAACACACAACGCCCCTTGCACCATGGCTTTCTGCTGGCTCCACAAGTTCTGTCATATCCCATTCCACATGGGTTCAAGATGGTGAATATTGAGAGCCCGGCTAGCGGAGCCATCTCGGGGGAAAAACAACTTAGCCTCCCCGAGAGGTCATCCTGCCCTGCCGGCTAGTGAGAGCCCGACTAGCGGAGCCATCTCGAGGGAAAAAACCACTTAGCCTCCCTGAGAGGTCATCCTGCCTTGCCGGCTAGTGAGAGCCCGGCTAGCGGAGCCATCTCGGGGGAAAACCACTTAGCCTCCCCGAGAGGCCATCCTGCCATGCCGACTAGTGAGAGCCCGGCTAGCGGAGCCATCTCAGGGGAAAAACCACTTAGCCTCCCCGAGAGGCCATCCTGCCCTGCCGGCTAGTGAGAACCCAACAAGCGGACCCATCTCGGGGGAAAACCCACTTAGCCTCCCCGAGAGGTCATCCTGTCTTGCCGGCTAGTGAGAGTCCGGCTAGCAGAGCCATCTCGGGGGAAAAACCACTTAGCCTCCGCGAGAGGTCATCCTGCCCTGCCGGCTAGTGAGAGCCCGGCTAGCGGAGCCATCTCGGGGGAAAAATCACTTAGCCTCCCCGAGAGGCCATCCTGCCCTGCCGGCTAGTGAGAGCCCAGCTAGCGGAGCCATCTCGGGGGGGAAAAACCACTAAGCCTCCCCGAGAGGTCATCCTTCCTTGCCGGCTAGTGAGAGCCCGGCTAGCGGAGCCATCTCGGGGGAAAAACCACTTAGCCTCCCCGAGAGGCCATCCTGTCATGCCGGCTAGTGAGAGCCCGGCTAGCGGAGCCATCTCGGTGGAAAAATCACTTAGCCTCCCAGAGAGGCTATCCTGCTTTGCCGGCTAGTGAGAGCCCGGCTAGCAGAACCATCTCAAGGGAAAACCACTTAGCCTTCCCGAGAGGTCATCCTGCCCTGCCGGCTAGTGAGAGCCCGGCTAGCGGAGCCATCTCGGGGGAAAAACCACTTAGCCTCCCCGAGTGGTCATCCTTCCCTGCCGGCCAATGAGAACCCGGCTAGCGGAGCCATCTCGGGGGAAAAACTACTTAGCCTCCCTGAGAGGCCATCCTGCTCTGCCAGCTAGTGAGAGCCTGGCTAGCGGAACCATCTCAGAGGAAAAACCACTTAAGCCTCCCCGAGAGGCCATCCTGCCCTGCCGGCTAGTGAGAGCCCGGCTAGCCGAGCCATCTCGAGGAAAAACCACTTAGCCTTCCCGAGAGGTCATCCTGCCCTGCCGGCTAGTGAGAGCCTGGCTAGCGGAGCCATCTCGGGGGGGGGGAAAAAACCACTTAGCCTCCCCGAGAGGCCATCCTGCCCTGCCGGCTAGTGAGAGCCTGGCTACCGGAGCCATCTCCGGGGAAAAACTTCTTAGCCTCCCCGAGAGGCCATCCTGCCCTGTCGGCTAGTGAGAGCCCGGCTAGCGGAGCCATCTCGGGGGGAAAAACCACTTAGCCTCCACGAGAGGCCATCATGCCCTGCCAGCTAGTGAGAGCCCGGCTAGCTGAGCCATCTCGGGGGAAAAACCACTTAGCCTCCCCGAGAGACCATCCTGCCCTGCCGGCTAGTGAGAGCCCGGCTAGCGGAGCCATCTCGGGGGAAAAAACTCTAAGCCTCCCCGAGAGGCCATCCTGCCCTGCCGGCTAGTGAGAGCCCGGCTAGCAGAGCTATCTCGGGGGAAAAACCACTTAGCCTCCCCGAGAGGCCATCCTGCCCTGAAGGCTAGTGAGAGTCCGGCTAGCGGAGCCATCTCGGGGGAAAAACACTTAGAAAACCTCCTGCCACCGAGCGGTCCTCGGCCGTGCCAGCTTGGCGGGAGCCTAGCAGCAGGCCAGCATCGGAGCTAAGTACCTTGAGAACTTCCGGCCACCGAGCGATCCTAGGCCCTGCTAGCTTGATGGGAGCCTAGCAGCGGGCCAACATCGGGGCTAAGAACCATGGGAACTTTCGGCCACCGAGCGATCCTCGGCCCTGCCAGCTTGGTGGGAGTCTGGTCAGTGGGCCAGCATCGGGGCTATCCAACACAAAAATTACTTGTCACGTTGCCAGCCTCTCCGCGAGATCAACCTGACCCACCGGCTAGTGAGAGCCCGGCGGCGAAATCATCCGGGGCAGTCCAGCATGAAAATTTGTCACCTTGCCAGCCTCTCCGCGAGATCAACCTGACCCACCGGCTAGTGAGAGCCCGGCGACGGAATCATCCGGGGCAATCTAGCATGAAATACTTGTCACCTTGCCAGCCTCTCCGCGAGATCAACCTGACCCACAGGCTAGCGAGAGCCCAACAGTGGAATCATCCGGGGCAATCCAACATGAAATACTTGTCACCTTGCCAGCCTCTATGCGAGATCAACCTGACCCACCGACTAGTGAAAGCCCGACAGCGGAATCATCCGGGGCAATCCAACATGAAATACTTGTCACCTTGCCAGCCTCTCCGCGAGATCAACCTGACACACCGGCTAGTGAGAGCTCGGCAGCGGAATCATCCGGGGCAATCCAGCATGAAATACTTGTCACCTTGCCAGTCTCTCCGCGAGATCAACTTGACCCACCGGCTAGTGAGAGCCCGACGGCAGAATCATCCAGGGAAATCCAGCATGAAAACTTGTCACCTTGCCAGCCTCTCCGCGAGATCAACCTGACCCACCGTCTAGTGAGAGCCCGGCAGTGGAATCATCCGAGGAAATCCAGCATGAAAACTCCGGCCACCGAGCGGTCCCCGGCCCTGCTAGCTTGGTGGGAGTCTGGTCAGCGGGCCAGCATTGGGGCTAAGTAACTTGAAAACTTTTCATCACATTAGTTATCACATTACATGTAAGAAAAAAACTAAGTATGAAAGTAAACCATCGTACTACATGGGCTTAAAGAAAAAACTAAGTATGAAGACCAGAACTTGGTTTCCTACTCCCAGACTTGGTCTTCCTCGATCCCCTCTGGTTGCTGTTGTTGCTGCATCAGATCCCTTGCCTTCCTTATTTCCAAGAACTCGGGGCGGGCGGACGTCGCGTGACCTTCCTCCTGGTGGAGGTCACTGTAGGGTAGCACCACCCTATTCCCTCCTCTTCCTCTTCTTTTTGCTTTCCTGGCTCTCCTCCTTCTTCCCCAGCCAATCACCATGGTTTGCTGAGGTGGTGGAGGGGGTGCCCTCGGTCCCTGCCTCCACCTTGGGGGGTCGGGTCTCTCCCCCTGGAAGTTACCCTCTCCTTGGTCAAACTTCCTTTCTGGATCTTCCATACTCCCTCCGTGCTGTCTTGCCTCTGACTCACTTAGCTTGGCCAACCTCTTTGCGAACTCCGGGTTGGCTTCCTCTCCCTCAACTTCCTCCGCCGCCCTTTCCATCAATTCTTCGAAGGATAGGGGGATCTTTCGCTTCAAGCTCATCTTGAAGAACCCCTCCCGCAGCCCCACTATGAAGGCGAGCTGGAGGGTGAACCCGGGCGCCTCCTGAACTTGCAGGACCTCTTCCTGGAACCTATCCACGTAACGAGCCAGTGACTCCCTTGGCTATTGCTTGATCTTGAAGAGTGCCTCAACATCTTTCTTCCTCTTCTTCGAGGTTGAGAAGCGCAACAGGAAACATCGACGCAGATCCTCGAAGGCATAGATAGACCCCACGAGGAGCTGGTGGAACCAGTCCCTTGCCTTCTCCTTCAAAGTGGTGGCAAAGAGCCGGCACTGGAAGGCATCTGACATAGGCCTGACTGAGACCATGTCCTCGAACCACTGCAAGTGCAAGACTGGATCATCCTTGCCGGAGTAGTAAGACATCTCCGGCCCCCTGAACCCCTCCAGGACCGGGGCTGAGAGGATCAACTCACAAAAGGGACTTCCCTCCCCGGCTCGGCTGGTGGTTCGCTCTCGCGGAGTCGGCTCAGTGACCTCTGCACTTGACAGACTACCAAACAACAGTCGCACGGGGAGGTCTCGCCAAATCGCTTATGCTCGACCCCTTTTGGGTCGGGGCGAGTGGGGGCTGGATGCCTCCCCGCTCGCCACCCTTTGGGGCTGGGCGAGTGGGAGCTGATCGCCTCCCCACTCGCCCCCTTGGGGCTGGGCGAGTGGGAGCTGGCCGCCTCACCACCCGCCCCCCTTTGAAGGTCGGGCGAGCGGGGGCCGGATGCCTCCCACTCGCCTCCGTCGGCACCTTCTTCCTGGATCGTTGGCCGGGAGTGCTCTCGCCCATCTGCTGGGGCGGGATCTCAGGACCGTCTCCCCCCTCGCATTCACCTCTCATGGTGAAAGCTAGCTGCAAGGTCTGGAGGACCTCCCGCTTGAAATCTTCAAACATCTCCATCGTCACCACAGCCACCGGCGACTCCGAGTGGCCCGGGTCGGATCCATCTCCTCTACCTCCTGCCATAGAGCTCAGCTTGAGATTTTCTTGTGCCGGTCACTCTCCACGATCACCGCATCATAATGTTGAAACCAACACTTGGTCTCTCGTGGAGTTCGGGGTCCCAAAAAGAGGGGGTGACCTCACACCTACTTCTCTCAAGGGAGAGCACTAGGCCGAAGACTTAAGGAACTAGGAACAGGACCGAGGGCTCAGCGAGGAGGTCCCACCACACACCCGGAAGATCTTAGAGTGTTTCCCCTCCCAAGCCAATGCAGAGCTTGGGGCACCTTTGGAGTCTCTCTTCCCCCACCAAAGAAACCTAGGGGGAGAGTAGCCAAGGGAGAGTGATCTACCTTCAAAGGTGCCCCTTGGTCCTATTTATAGATTTCTGAATTTAGTCTGCCAATAGACATATTCTGGCCTACGAGATTACGAAAATGCCCCCCAAGTTTGGCCTGCCAACAACCAAATCCCGCCATTCTGAGACTCTAAACGCAGACCGCCCTATGGGGCCGGGCGAGCAGGGGGCAGACCGCCTCCCTCGCTCACCCCCTTACTGAGGTTGGGTGAGAGGGGGCTAGCCGCCCACCCCTCTCGCCTCCCTACCAGAGCCGGGCGAGAGGGGGCTGGCCACCCACCCTTTTTGCCCCCCTACAGGGGCCGGGCGAGAGGGGGTTGACCGCCCACCCCTCTCGCCCCCCTATAGGGGGCCGGGCGAGCCGGAGGCTGTCTGCCTCCCCGACTCGCCCCCCTAACAGGGTCGGGCGAGCCGGGGGCCGCCTGCCTCCCCGGCTCGCCTCCCTAACAAGGTCGGGCGAGCCGGAGGCCGCCTGCCTCCCCGGCTCGCCCCCTTGAAGGGGTCGGGCGAGCCGGAGGCCGCCTGCCTCCCCGGCTCGCCCCTCTAACGAGGCCGGGCGAGCCGGAGGCCTCCTGCCTTCCCGGCTCGCCCCCCTAACTGGGCCGGGCGAGCCGGAGGCCGCCTGCCTCCCCGGCTCGCTCCCTTAACAGGGCCGGGCGAGCCGGAGGCCGCCTGCCCCGGCTCGCCCCCTTAACGGGGTCGGGCGAGCCGGAGGCCGCCTGCCTCCCCGGTCGCCCCCTTAACGGGGGCCGGGCGAGCGGGAGGCCGCCCGCCTCCCCGGCTCGCCCCCTCCTGCTGGGAAAAACCTTGAGCCCCACCCGCCCCTCTTTCCTGGGGCAGTGCCTCTTAAGAATACTGGGCTAGTGACAACCCTGGACCCCGGGGACCCACTCGATGAATACAGGATTGTACAATAATCACAATTCAAATCCGGTAAGACCGGTCCAACCGATCATACCCTAAATCTTTTCTTCATCCATCCGGTTCAATATTCAATCCGATTTTTAAAATCTTTGTGCAGGAGTACTCTTAACAGTTAGCAGTGAATATATTGAAAGAACATGAAATAAGCCACTTCAAAAACTTGCATTATCATACAACCTGATGACAAATTTCTCTACAGATGTTATCCGTGTATACAAATACAGAATCTCAAAATACAGAATCTCTCCCACCATAAATTCTAGACTAAAAATATATCCTGCATTCATAACTTGTATAGAACCAAAATCAACTCGATTATTCGGTGTGCGTATTTATAAACAGATATACAAAAAAAGAACCCCTATAGAAGGTTGGCATGAACAGGCAGGATTGAATGTAGACCCGCCCGACCTTGAAGATTTTTAAAAAAAATCATGAAACTGTACATTATGTACCGAGCAGAAGTGTTTTTCGCGCGTTGGATGTGATTTTCATCCGAGCAGTTCAACGGTCCTTCCCGTTTAGGGTTGTGGAAGTTGAAGGGAGCCTTGCAAGCACGGGTTGCGGGGGTGGGGGCGTGAGAGCGTAGGGGAGCCTCGAGGAAGCACTCTCTATTAGCCCAGCAACTCCTGCAGCGGCGGACTGGGCATTTGAAGGCAAAAACAGGTCATGCCTCTGATCTTTATAAGCACTCCACACCTGTCATATGAAAGAATATGGTTTCAGCAAAAGACATTACTATCAACTCAAATGCAGTAACAAAAATTTGAAATTTTACAAGGACCCCTTTGAGGGGAAGTTTTTCAGTCCGATGGAGAGAGAAGATCCGGGATCACTCCTACCAGGCCACGTGGCCAGCCCGAATCCCCATGAAAAAATATATTGCACTTTCCCTGAATCTGATGACTCTTCATCATCGTGGAGACGTCAGTTGCTCGGATGCAAAAACGCCTCCCCATGATATATTTCAAAAATATTGAAAATGTGTTTTTTGTCTATGAAGCCTTTATGCCAGCCGACATGTTGGTCATATCCGTCAATATATTTTTTGAAATATATCCGTCAATATATCAGCTATTGACCCATATGTTGGTCCGATATATACCGACGGTAATTCGGTTGGCTTTTTTTATTTTATTTTATTTGATATCAATGGTTTAATAAACAACAAAATGAAATTGTTTCGTTGTCTGAGTTATTTTGTGCTATAGATCTCGACTCTTTAATCGCTTCCTATGGATTTCTTCCATGTGCCCGTCAGTCGTTGATGTCGATTCTACGTGGCCTTGGGATTTTGGACTAAGGGTTTCTTATCTTCCACTGTTGTCGACAACTTCTCAGCTTGTTGATTTTGCTAGCTTTCTTCCGGGCATCATATTGTTATCATTTGTATAACGTAAAATATTTATGCTAGTTTGGTGGATTTAGAAGTTCAATAAATGTTAAATTGTTAATATAGCAATATATATAATTTAAAAATATTATATTTATTTAACTATGTACATAAATAATTAAATATTGAAACCCAATATATGAAATTTCTCTGATAAATCCTCTGACAAAGTAAAACCGATATAAAAAACCCAAATCGAGGATACTTACGTTATCAAGCAGATCGAGGAAGCAAAAGTATCGAAAGGTCTGACTATACCATTGTTTAATGAAACTTATGAAAGAGAAAAGTGATGTGAAGCGATAGAAAAAGAAAAGTTAAAGAATATCTAGTAGAGATCTAAGAGAACGTTATACGTGTTTTGAAAATAAATGCATTTTTAGTTGGTACTTGGTAGTATGGAGATATCAATCCCCTGGAGAGATCAATCTCCACCGGTCCTACCCATGGAGGAAATTTCCTACTATTAACTGATGCCAAAAAAATGAACACATTGGAAGTACACCCAATGTGGGTCGTAGACCGAGAAACAAGAAAGCTCACCTCAATTGCGGACGATGAGATGTTCTTGAAGTCGTCAGACCATAAGCCTGGGATAAGGGAAAACAATAGCGAACCACAAATGGAGCAAAATGCGGAACAATTTTTGGAAGTACCCCTATGTGATGTTGTCCATAGAGAAGACATTACCTAGATAGATTCCTTGATATGGACTCCCAATAGAAATCTAGTTCGTGGTCGGGCAAGGCAGAAGTCTTGGAGGAGGTTGGAGTTCCCCTTCTTGGAGCCTCGAGTGCCTGTTGCGGCGTCGGGGATGACCGGTGTGGGAGGAGGAAGCCCATCCATGGTCCGGCGATGAGGAGTGACGACGTCATGCGGTCTGCAAGCGAACGGGAGGCGGCTAGGTCTGCGGTCGGGAAAAGGGAAGGAGAACGAGAAAACTGAGGAGAGAAAGAGAATTTTGGATTAAACTTTTCATCCTTCATTGATCCCTATAGCCCGTATATATTCGGGTGGCCCAAGTTCAAAACAAATAGTTCTAAAAGTGCCCTCTTACGAGGCTTAACATCATGTGAGGTAAAAGTGAATGCGGCGATACAAAAATACGAAATAAAAATAAGAGAGAGGCTGAATTAATACTTGCGCGTTTCGCGCGACGCTGGTATGTTAAGTCCCAACATGGATCCACAACATCTCTCTCGTCAAGATCAATTTTGTCCTCAAGCTTGACATTAACTTGTGGCGAAGCTAAGAATCTGGTCGTGGGTTTGTAAGTCCATGTCCACTGCTCTCGAGCTAGCCGAGACGCTGTTTGGAGAATAAATGAGGAGGATCCCTGCAGTAAATGAGACAAAAGGGAGTGGTCTTGAGAGTCATATGATATGACGTGTTGTAACAACACACTACCCACGAAAGCCAGCGTGCTCAGTATTTGGGGCGATCCTTTATGATACAACGAAGATACATCTCAACTGTCAGGCTGACCACCTAGGTCTGCACGATTGACTGCCGCAAAGCGCGAACAACTCCTGCCAGAAATGAGAGGTCAAACTTTGTCCCGGTCGGACACAATACTCTCGAGTAGGCCGTATAGTCAGAACACCTGATCAAAGAAGATACGAGCAACACCTTCCGTAGTGAGAGGTTGATTCGTGGCGATGAAGTGTGCCCCCTTGGAGAACGTATCCACCACCACGAAAAGGATGGACCTCCCCCTCAATGTAGGCAATCCCTCGATAAAGCTCATATTTGTGTCGGCACGGAAAGTGGTTGAAGGAGGCCTGCTAGAAGTAGGTGATCTGTCTTGCTGCGTTGTATACTGAACAGGTGGGAATGAAGTCATGTATGTTGCGCTTGAGGCCCTGCCAAAAGAACTCCGCATGAATGCACTGAAGGGTCTTGTGAACACTTTTATGGGTGGATCCAAGAGTACCAGCAACGAGGATTAGAGGTGATGCGGCTGGCAGATATATCCTTCCTTTGTACACAATAAGGTCATCCTTCACGACCCAACAAAGGGGAAGCCGCCCCTCCTTGATTCAGTGGAGGAGCTCTAGAAGGGCTGGGGATTCATGGATCTCCTGTCGAAGTCGAGTGAGACAGTAGAGGTGGGTTGGAAGATGGAAAATGAGCCTCATCCTGATGGTCACGGCATGAGAGTGCATCCGCCACAACGGTTCAAGGCGCCCACCACGTAATCGACCTGAAAAAATCACAACCCAATAGCTTGATGTCTTGCTGACCCAACGCTGCTGAGGTGCGGTATTAACGCGCTGCTCTAGGAGGTACTACAAACTGAAATGATCTGCGCGAATCAAGAATATCTGCCCCACAGGTACGTAGGACAGTGCTGAATGGCCTTGGTCAAGCCAATCAACTCATGTTCGTAAGAGGGAAGCTTTTGGTGATGGCATCACACTCGACCTGAAACTCCTGGGTGAAATCGGGTATATGAAGCACGGGCGCAACCACCAATGCATATTGAAGGGCCTTGAAAGCGGTCGTAGCGGTGTGACCTCTCAAAATTTTACTACACTAAGAAAGTTTTTATAGTTCTCACTAGTAAATAACCCAATTAATTATGAGAACTTCATTTTTTGTCATGACAAATCTTATTTTAAAATTTGGAGAATGTTTGCTAATTTTATGAATTTTAATTCACGAATATTCCTATTTTATTGATTTAAAATGAGATAAAAAGAAATTATTTAAATAAGAAAAGCCTATGAAATATTTTTCTTAGATCTAAATTAATTTTCCCTTTTTGGGATTTTCCCATATTTTTAGCACTTATTGAATATGAGAACTAATTAAAATTTAAAGATGGGCTCCACCCTTTAAGTGGATTAATCTTAGCCATTAAATCCTTCTAAATCAAGGGCTAGGATGAGTTAAAAAACAAAAATCTTTTAAATCGAGAACAAGAACGCCATATCGAGAACAAGAACACGAATAAGGGCTAGTTACGCCATATCGAGAACAAGAACGCGAATAAGAACTTGCATTACATGAGAATAAAAGATACAACTCGGGAGATACGCTCCCGCCAAACACCCGGAGGCTGGGTCCCTCTCCAAAGAGAGACCCAATGACTAACACTCCAAAGATGAAAATACTCCTAACCTAAGGACTCCTTATATAGATGGAGCCCTTCGCTACAAGACTAGACACTACATGACAAAATACATAAAGGACATATACATAATTAATTGCGAAATATAAGATAATACATAAAAGTCGCCGCATCTCCGGGAGATCTTGTGTAGTGACGACGGTCTTCTGAGCGCATGTGTGCAAGACATATATGTATCAACACCCCGGCTTGAAAATTGACCTTGTCTTCAAGGTCGAGCGAGGCGGGGCGCGGACGTGCAGGCTGCCACAATGACCAAAACGTGGCAGTTTAGCCAAGGAAGTGGTCAAAGTCGTTCCAAGCGGAAGAACCACGAATAAATTCGTCGGAAAGTGATGCACATGTAGGTACGAAAATAATGCACGTGAAAAGGTTGAAAGCAGGGCATTAAGTGGGACCACGATGCATGAGAGGTTGCAAGTCATAACAAGAGGTAGGTCGATGAAACAAAAAGAAACATGATGGACCAAGGTAGAGCGAGACATGGAGTGATTTATGGTGAATAAACGGGCGACAGAGCTGGAAAATAATAAAAAAATAAAGGGGAAAAATGTGTAGAGGGAGCAAGTATGGCAGCCAGTGGGAGGCCCAAGAGAAATAAAAAAGAGAGGGGACAAGGCTACAGTAAGAAAGTGACTTGGGTTCAACATCTAGGAGAGGCAGAGATGGCCTGGGATCAGCAGGTAGGAGCGGCAGTCTGGGAAATAATAAAAGAAAAAGGCAAGCTGAATCAGACAAAAGGGGGAGGGGCTCGATACCAGGAAGAGGGGACGCAAGTCTCAAGCAAAGGAAGAAGCTGGCGATCAGGGTGATGCGGGTCTCGAACCAGGGGGCGCAGGTCTCAGTAGAAGGGACGATGGAGCCGACCGCGGTGCGGGGAAGCACGCCAGGTCTGGGAGAGGAAGAAAAGGGTGGTTGTTCATGTGTGGGAGATGCGGTCCTGCCGGTAACGGGAAGAGGAGGAGGCGGTCGGTTGGAGAAGAAAGGATCGGAGGATTTGGAGGAGGAAACGAGCTTGCCGAGTTTTTTTTGAAGGCAGAAAGCACAAATGCCGTTAGGGTTGGATCGGTCGGGATGCTCGCTGCACTGCACTTCTTCTCCAATGTCGTGAGCGTTGGAGGAAGGGGAAGCGGAGATCGGGGGCGCGGAGGGAGCTGGATACGACGCAGTTGGCAGTGTGAGGAGGGGCAGCTTGTCGGGGCTAGGGCACAGTGGCTGGGTGTGTGCCTGTGGAAAGAGTCGGCGACGAAGTCGTGCGCGATGGAGAGGATGGTATCCATGGCCTTGTCGAGACGATCGTAGCGAGATTGGAATGAAGTGGCAATGGGGGTCATGACGAAGGAACCGAGAAGACGGTGGTTCCCGACGACCAAAAGTGGCAGGCGGAGAGCGGCAGATCGGACCAATTGATAAGGGTTAGCTATGTCGTATCGAGAACAATAACACAAACAAAAACTTGCATTGCATGAGAATAAAAGTTAAAACTCGGGAGACACGCTCCAGCCAAGCACCCGGAGGTTGGGTCCTCCAAAGTACTCCCCTCTCCAAAGAGAGACCCAATGACTAACACTCGAAAGATGAAAAGACTCCTAACCTAAGGACTCCTTATAGATCCCCCCCCCCCCCCCCCCCCCCCCCCCCCCCCCCCCGCTACAAGACACTACATGAAGACATACATAAATGATAATTACATAATTAATTGTGAAATATAAGGTAATCCATAAATGTCGACGCATCTTTGGGAGAGCTCTCGTGCAGTGAGGACGGCCATCCGAGGGCGCATGTGTAAGACGTATATGTATCATTCACATAAGCTATTACTATCCTCAATTGTAATTTCTAGCATTCCTTTTTTCTTATCACACATGTCAAGTGATTTTAAATCATGTAGGTTGAGATGACCATATCTTTTGTGTCATAACTGTGCAGTCTTGAATTGTTGTAGAGAACTTATAAACAATACTTCAGGAACAGGAAAGAGTCTGATCGCAAATACTTTGTTGCTGGTCATAGGTATTGTTACAACAAGTTTGTTAAATTTATCAAATATGTTGCAAAAGAATGTGCAGAATTTAATATGATATCATTTCATTAGCAACTGTCCAACACTCAATAGGCACTATGCAAGGGATGGTACCAATCAGACACTCAATAGGCCTTCAATTTTTTGTATCTTGACATCTCCTAAAATGAGTTCATATTTTCGAGATTCATCAAGGAAAAAGGCTTTTATTGCTAGTCATGTGACCAGAACATCTACTATCTATAAACATAACATTTGATTGTTTGTTATCTTTGTCACTGATACAGAAAACCTGCTCTTTACTTTCAGTTTCACTGAGAGTTAAACCAGCAGAATTTTGAAAGATGTATCGGTTTCTTACATCTTTTCCATTTGAAATAGCATTCATGAGCTTCATGATTTGTTCTTTGTTTTGGGAACAACCTAGATCAATGGATGAAAGTTTTACAGAAGGGGGATTAAATTTGGTTTTTCCTTTATTGCCAATTTTTTTATCTGTTTTGGCTACCTTCAATTTTCTTCTTGTCTAGTTGATATCTGGCAGAATTTACTTGAGTTTGCAGAACTTAGTCTATTGATTTTGTCTGTCTCTTTAACCTATCTTCATGAAACTGTAAATAGCCCATCAATTCAGTGATTAATAAGGTGCTCAAGTCTTTTGACACTTCTATTGTCATAACATTGTGATTACAACATTGTAGTAAACATAGCAAAATTTTGGGCATAGTTTTCTTAGTTTCAATTGTTTCCACGAGGTTTATAATTTGGTTTAAAATACTAGTAGCTCCGGCAAGAATCAAATAAAACTCCATTGAATATTGGTACCCCCCTCCCCCCCGCTGCAGCGCGCGCGCGCACATCTGTTGGTTTAATTATGCGCACATATAAGTATGCATCTATATATAGAGTCGCACAAACACACAAGTATGCATCTATTCAATTTAAGGCAACTCATTAATTCTTTCGTTTATTCCTTTTTAAACATGTCTCTTCAACTTAACTCCTTCAACATCATCACCATTATCTAACTAACTAAGCAGTTGGATACTCCAAAAAATAGAAATAACTTCAATAAAAACAATACAAACTCCTTATTGAATGGCAGACATCTTCTGAAAACCAAGAATCGCATTCTCAACTAAATTTTTGCTTAAACCAGAGATATACTAGAAAGTCATCTGATGGAGGATAAATGCTATTTACTCTCTAATAAAGCTAAGAGAACTTACATCAGAAGCATTTAATATTTCACGAACTTTGACGCAGTGAGCACCATCAGTGGCAAATGCATGTAAAACCTGTATCAAACAAGACTCGCAAGGTGATATTTCCCAACAAGAACCTCCATAACATACCAAAAAGAGCCCATAACTAAAGGGGGGGGGGGGGGGGGGGGGGGGGGGGGGGGGGGGGGGGGGGGGGGGGGGGGGGGGGGGGGGGGGGGGGGGGGGGGGGGGGGGGGGGGGGGGGGGGGGGGGGGGGGGGGGGGGGGGGGGGGGGGGGGGGGGGGGGGGGGGGGGGGGGGGGGGGGGGGGGGGGGGGGGGGGGGGGGGGGGGGGGGGGGGGGGGGGGGGGGGGGGGGGGGGGGGGGGGGGGGGGGG